>VZRW01001433.1:96169-214891 GCA_013398125.1 Aegotheles bennettii
CAAAGATGATGGAGAGTGGCTTAGCAATGACCTCTGCCAGTTCCCTCAGCACCCTTGGGTGCATTCCATCCGGACCCATCGATTTATGGATGTCCGGATTGCTCAACTGATCCCTAACCCAATCCTCATCTACCAAGGCAATCTCCTCCTTTGTCCTGACTTCTTCTGGGGCTATAGGGATCAGAGGCTCCTGGGGAAAGCATCTTTCCTGATCTCAGCATCTTGGCCCTACAAATGCTAATGATCCCTGTAGCAACAAAGATTAAAAGACAAGGTTTTAAAGCTACTTTGTTAATTTTGTTCAGGATAAGAAATGTCAAGATCTTCTTCGGTGATGTCTAGATCTCCTTCAGTGAAGATCAAGATTTTCTCGAAATTGCCTTCATGTTCACATAACAATAGAGAAAAAATCATTAAAAGAGTTCAGCTCTAGGTAATACAGTCACCCTTAGGCCAGCACACAGAAAAGTGCAAGGAGAGTCTCTAGAACTAAAATTCACGCTACAGTGGGTGCTGAAGATCTCTGAATTTTTAGGAATCTGCAGGTCATTCACATCCCTCTGTGGGTATCAGCACAGCTGGGGAGGTCATTAAAATATACTCAGCTGTATAATGAAAAAAAAATGTCTTGACACATTTCCCAGTAGGCACTGGTAAGTGAAGCTTACCATTCCAGCCCTGCTTCCCAGATAGGGGTGATGGGACAGCCCTGGACCTTGCCCCCTGGGAACCCTCTCTGGTCCCTGTGCCCTGGCCCCAAAGAGCCACTGGCCCACACTGTGCCCTGACAGATTTCATCATGAACCATGCCTTTTTTAATCCAAACTCATCTAAATCAGGGTATCTCCACCCTTTCAGGGACCACACATGCAGAGTGATTTTCTCTAGCCCTCTCTTTTCCCATCCCCAATGATCTCCTCCACCTCCCCGTCAGCTGCTCACTCTGGAATGTCCATGTGGAAAATGTATGGAAAAGGCAATACTGAAAGTACTTGGGTTAATTTAACCCATCACGTATTGTGATTTCACAGGTGGAAATCAGCATTGCTTGTTCAAGTAGCTTCAGGCGCTTTTCAAGCTGTAGATTCTTTTCAATCATTTAGGGAACAATTGCTGTCAAACAGCGGGAGGGAGGTTTGGGTTTACTAAGCGGTGCAATATGTGTTCCTTATTGGAGGATCTCACAGTACAATGGTAAAAATATGAATATGTTTTACATATGATCATATATTTGATGCTACGTGTATATTATGTATGACAGCGGTAGTGTGTAATGCTACTTAAGATCCATCTTAAGGTGGATTTTGAAGCCATCTCTAAGTATTTGAAGGTCATAAACACTATGCAGGGAAACAAATTACCTACGGTAGTGTAATATACTTATAACAAGGAGAACTAGGATGCAATGGAACAAAGTAAAATTCAGTCTGCCTATCAGGAAAATTTTCCTAACAACAAAGTCTATTAGCCAGTGGAATAGCCTCCCAGGGGAAGTGGTGGAAGCCCCACAGCCTGAGTCATTTAAAGCTAGACTAGAAAACATTCGAGAATAATCCTGAATTGGCAGAGAATAATCCTACATTGGCAGGGAGATGGAAAAGATGACCTAATAGGTCTTTTCCATCTCTAGCTTCTATGATTCAACCAAGGTATGTTACTGTGTGTTATGTATCAGAGCATGCCCAGCCCATTAACTTCAAGTTCCACTTCAAAGTGGAAATCTTGAAATTTTACTTTGGCTGCAACAAACTTTGCTGTTTCAGCAGACAGTGAGAGCTTTGTGTTCCTAAAGTTTTGTTCATTTTTAAGGCCTGAACAGAGAATGAGAATATTAGCAATAAATTTAGAACAAACTGTGATTTCTTTTAAATTTTAAGGATTTTTTCTGCTTCTTTTGATTATTTTTTTTCCCTTTTGTGGCATGGCACTATGAGGCAGTCCCCTGACCAGGTTCTAGTTTTATCTATGTATTTTCACCTCTGTTCCCATAATTATCATGTTTGAGTACCTGATGCACATAGCATTGCAAGGAGCAACAATTAGCTCACAAGTGGGCCTGAATCTTACTAATGGATGAGTATTTATAGGCATATGAATCCACATACAACATTGCTGTTCCCAGAACTGTACTGGTTAAATACATGGACTCAATGGACCAGACTCTCCATTTGGTGTGAATCACTGCATGTCTGCCCACTGAGGAGCTGACTGACATGTTTTTATTGCAATAGTGTGACTTTTGATGTGGTGCTGGTAAAATGCAGTGGAACAGATCCTCTAACTGGCCAGGTTTACCTTGCATCACTCATGTAGTACAATGTGAATGTGATCTGCCCAGAAATGGCTCATAGGTCATGTCCTCTGACAGGAAAGAACTTCCAGAAAAACAGCAGATGCATCACAGCTGATTCCCGAGCCCTCTGCAGGGTTAAGAAAAGGCCAGGGCCAGGGCCAGGGCTGGCATCAGCAAGAAGAGCTCCTCTCCTGTAACAGCAATCCACTGGCATGGCTCTCTGCTGCAGAACAGTTGGGCAAGGAAGAGGCAGAGCACTGAGTCCGTGAAGTCCTGTTGTTAATGTACTCTGGTATCTTGGGAAAAAATCCCTGTAACATCTGTTCCTAAGGAGATGGCTCCAATGCCCAATCCTGATTTCACCTGTCTCTCTCTATTGGAAGGTGACAGGAGAGATCTAGTGCCCCATAGACCAGGTTGTATTGAGGTCTTCAGCTTGGCAAAGAAAGGAGAGTAAGTTCTGATACCAATGCTCTGTGCTGACCTTATTTGACTCAATATAGGGCACTTTACTTTACTTGATGAGGAAAACTCATCATGGGAAACACTATCTAAATTCTGTGGGTATTACTAAAAACTCCTGATGTCAAAACTAGATAGCTTCCTAGTTCAAATCCGAGTTAACTCAAAAGTGTGTCTGCAAGGCTGTCTTATGCTCTCATCCTTGTGGAATCCATGGACTGCATGAATGTGAGGACACTTAGCAATTATTTACAAGACTGAATGTGTCATGCTGGAGGAGTGAATACCCTGATACTTCTCTAAGCATCCAGATCTTCATTCTACTCTTCTCAGTCCATATGCTTAACAAGTGACATCTGGCTCTTCATCTTTCTAACACACATTGCCCTTCACATTTTTCCAAAGAGGCATTAGTTTTTGGAATAGCTTTACCGAAATCAAAGCATTTAAAGATCCAAAAAGTATTCCTTCTGATATTGCATAAGAGAAAAATGGACTAAAAACCATCTCTTTCAGGAAAAATATTTATCACTTCAGAGGTGTGCTTAAGCAAATTACAACACAATCTTCCTCTTCACTCTTTCCCTGCTTCTTGTCTGTCACCAGCCCTCCTGCTTGTCTGTCAACTTCTACCAAATTCAAACTCTATTTCTTTTCACAGTAAAGGCCTTGCTTGTTTATAAGATGCCTGACACATTTCCAGATACTAAGCATCTAGAGGAGGAAGAGGGAAATAACCACCACCCCAGGGGTCCTCAGTTGAAAATGTGCATTTTTCATCTGCTCTTGTGCACTGGTTCAATATGGAGCCAGGTCAGGAATCCAAGCTGAGAAAGAAAATTTTCAAAGTCAGTGTATTTTCTGAGTAAGCAGCAGAAACATTACATCTGGCTTCATGTTTCTTCACCAGATATTTCAATGGCTATTAAGGGTGAGATTTTTTTCAACCTCTTCTAGTTTTAGCAGTGACTTCAGTGGGAGAGGGGTTATTCCAGCCATGAGTCCATTTGAAAAAATCTCACCTTAAATAATAAAATATAAATTAAATATCCAGAATATTATCTGACACAGTCAACATCAGTTGCAAGCAGATCAAACTGAAGTTCAAAATAGGAAATAGTAATCTGGAACACTGCTTGCTCTCAAAGCAAGCTTTAGTGCCAGGCCTTGCCTCAACTCCAATTGCCAGGTCAGGAGTGGTAACACAGTATAATTTAGGTCTCTGTTCTACAGAATGAAAGCTTCTCCATGTGTTAAACTTTTACTGATTAACCAAACTATGCTGGAAATGAGCAGTTGTTCATGTTAGAGTGACAATTTGCAGCTTTTGCATGCAAAGAAATTTAACACCAGCATTTAGACTATAAACCGTTTCTGCACACTAATGATGTGAAAGAACTGCTTAAATTTATTCAATAACATGAACTTTTGAAATCTGGAAGTGAAAATTCTACATAGGACCAACATCTTTCCTAAACGGTGATTGTTTGCAATTACTGTGTTATGGCACCAAATTGGTCAAGCAACAGGGTAACCCTCATTACTCATAAATAACTTTGGAAAAAACAAAACCAAAATTTGTGTCATGCATTTCTGCTGTGATATACCTCTGCAAAATTTTTGTTGTGCAGAGCATTGTTATATACGAGAACTTCAAGAAGGAAGAGTGTAGTCTCTTCATTTTTAATTGCAATGCTTACTGCTAATTAAAAACTGTGAATGGTGGTTTCTATACTAATTTATGATAACAAGCCTTTTTTAACATAAATATTTCATTGATCAATAAGGACATTAAAAAAATAAAATTGACATTTTGGCAGACATTCAATGTTTTTGGGATCTATTTTGTAAGATATTTTACTGATGAAAATGTGTCTTAAATCTTTAGCAATATGTTTGGCTTTGGTCTTTGGCAGCAAAAAGGCAGGAATCTGAAAGCCAGAAATGTCCCCAGAGCATGCATCTATATTTCTGCTGTAGGTCTTTAGAGTTCCCCTTTTACAGAGAATTGGAAAAATGTTTCAGTGGCTGTTTTCTGATACATTTTGATTTGTAGATGAACAAATCTCAGGTTTCTATTGTCAAACGTTCCCATGTTTTATCACATTTTTCTTAATTATTTTCAAGAAGTTACATTAACTCTTCAGGTTGACAGGAGTAAATATTGGCATGATAAAAGTTTAACACTGTTTTCACAGATATCACCATCTATTAAGTTTCTGGGGAATTTTGTATTGATTAATGAAAAAAATAGAAGGGAAAATCACTTATACTCAAAGTCCACTTTACTTTGAAATAAAGTTCATGGAAAGCATCATGTACAGTTGCAGAGAATATGTGGAGATATGTATACACGTTAAATTTTCTTGAAACTTTCTATATCTGAACCTGTCCTTAAGTAAGGACACATTAGGTAACATCCCAAGTAATTACATTATGAGTAGAGCTTAGCACTTTCTTAAAAGTTTAATTTAATACAGTGCCAGCAATAAATGAAAAAACATTAATTTTGTACAGTGAAAGCATGTCAGAAACTGTCTTCTCTGAGAGAGTTTTACAGTACTTACTTAGGAGAATAGCTTTCTGTACTGCTGGTAAAAACTTCTCTGAAAGTTTATATACACTTCCTGTAATATAGAAATCAAGAAAGGGAAGTAACACTCAAGAGTTCTCAAAGTAAATGCAGAAAGGGCAACGTGTTAAAAGTCAGGGAAGTTCACCCTGATTTTAAGTCTGCATTGATGTAGTGATTTGAATTCTCCGTTGCCCATACTATGATTTGGTAGTTAGGTCCAGAAACAGCTGCTGTGTCAGTTCCCAGCCTGGGAAGACTTGCTATATTCTGCTGAGCAAGCCCTACACCTGTGCTAACTATTCCTTTTTTGTGTTTATTAGTTTGTTTGTTAAATTTTGTGGCATAAACTATTTTCTACAACAACATAAAAGTTCCTTCCATGTAATTGCCTGCTATAGTTGTCCTTTCACAGAGAATTAGAAAAATGTGTGTTTCAAATTTCACTGTTATTCAAAATTCTGTTTTAATATTTTTTCATCATTTTTCCCTTTTTTTTTTCCTAAATAAAAGTATAACTAGCTAATGGCCTCAGTGAAATTGCCTGGCTCTGTTGTTTGGCTTTTTGACTTCTGTTCTTCTGGGGAAAGTAGTGCTGAGTAAATTTCTGCAAGACCACCTTTCCAATCTCTTTTTCATACACAACCATCCAGAGCCTTAAAGCTTGTTCCATAACAGGAAACGAGCATAGTGACATCTTTTAATTAACAACAAACAATATTCTAGCTAATAAGTCATGCACTTACTCTTAGTACTCTGTTTCCATGTTACACCCTTTTCTCTCGCAGTTCTATATATTTCTTGGACAATATATTCTCTGCAGCACTGTCTTTTCCTGTGTTTTGAAAGCACCTATGCTGTTTTGTTGTTTTTTTTCACTCTTGTAATGTAAAACATTAGTACTTTTTTTTCAGGAGTAAGTAAAGAGAAGAGCATTGGGAAGACAAGGAGGTGGAAGGCTCTTTCTGTGTGCTGGAGTGGCTTGCAGCCTGTAACAGATGTTCTTGCAGCAGCTGAGAAAAAACTAATAGCTAAACAAAGAGGTATTTAACTTCACACTACATATGCTTGGACAATAGGGCCTTAGGCTTCAAGTCTCCAGATACTTGCATGCATTTAAGCAAAACATTCCAAAGGATGCATTACATATAATTTGAATGCCAGACAGAATGATATACAACCCCAGGCTCCCCTTTTCTAAAAGCTGGAGTAAGTATTAATACTCAGGTGCTCATGCCAGTGGTGCAGAGGTGAGAAATAGCACATGACTGGGTAGGCTACCTAGAACAATAAGCCCCATTCTGAGCAGGAAAAGATATGCCCCCTGGAAAACACTAACTGTGCTGGAATCTGCTCAGCCAGCTTGCTAATGTTTGTTATGGTGGCCCACGCAGAATTTTCAGATTTTCTTTCTACTCCAGTGGTAGCTTTGGACAGGACAGTCTGAGCAGCATTCAGGTAGGCAACAATCTATTCTTTGTCTTTTCCAAATAGGTTGCAAAACTCCTAATGGAGACCTCCCTGTACAATAGGTTAGTATGAAATTCCTTCTCAATCCCAAAGCAGACAGTGCCAGGGATGCCTGATGTCTGTTTTAGTAGGTGTGTACACAAAATCTCACTCAAAGGTACTTTGCTCCTTGATAACATAGTTAGGTTGGCCTTTCAGAGTAGATATTTATCAGGTATTAGATCTCCCTGGCTCAGAAAAGGTTGTTTTATCTGGGAACTGTGCTGATTCTGAATTGGGTCACTTGTTTTTATGACAAGCTGAAAAGATGAGGAGACTATGTCTAACAACTGCAAGAAACATTGCTTACACTGTTTTGTGTGGTGTTAAGCACGTTGTTAAGACAGTTTCTGGTTTATATAGTCATGGAGCAGAAGTGAGTGAGAGAATGAAGGAGTAGAGTTGTGTGCCAGAAAAAGCTTTAATATTCTTCAAACGTATATGATCCGAAATATGTCATCATCATTTGTGTCATTAAGTGCTTGTGGGAGATTGCAAATCTTCAAGCAAGTACTAAATGCTGTTTTCTATTTTCCTCTAAGTCAGTTATAAGAATTCTCTGAAGTGTGGGAAATATAAATCTCATTTATATATGGTAGGAAAATTTGTGTTGGCTTCTGTTTCACACAACCACAGAATAGCTAAGGCTGAAACAAACCTCCAAGATCATCTAATCCAGCAGGGTCAGCTGGAGCAGGTGGCCCAGGTGCATGTCCACTCAGGTTTTGAATATCTCCATGGAGATATTAATTTAAATAGGCTCAGTCATACAATAAAACAAGCCTAAACCCGTGGAAAGCAAGACACCTGGCAGGAATTACAGTGAACTAACAAAAGAAGGGAAAGTACTGTGTGCAGAGAAAATATGTATCCTATTGTTGTCTGTAAGGACAAGGGCAGACAAGTCCCTGAGAACCACATCTATTTCTATATAGAAAATCTGCTAAAGATATCTTTCATCTCTTAGGTGCTCTTGAGAGCCTTGTGGAATGGGGAATGACATTCGAATGTGAGTCTCCGAACATAAAGCCTGGAAATGCCTAAAATCATGGTGAAGACAGGAATATGCTCATCAGTGTTTCTTATTAGGATAACATATTGCTATCAATAGAGCTTGCCTTGTGTCCACCCTCTCCCAGATGATGTTCCATTTCACTTGTCTTGCACCAACAGCATGTTTTTTTTCATAGATACAGAGCATGGTTAGGAGCAGAGGAGGGGACTGCAGCTATGCAGAAGATAGGGTGATGTTGACAAAGTCAAAAAGGTCAGTTCAGCAGCACAAGGATGTGATATTGTCCATTGTTCCTTGCATGAGGATTTGTCTGCGTAGAGGTCTAGCTGTGGAAATGTGCATCTGTGCAATGTCCTTCACAAGCAGCAATCACAAAAATCCTAATACCCTGAACAGATTCTTCAAACAGGAGTAATCTGGTGTTTAGTGGGTTGTTTTTTTTTGGTTTTGGTTGGTTGGTTGGTTTGATTTTTTTGGGGTTTTTTTACTCTGAATGTAAAACCCTTTTAGAAGTAATTCCCTGTGAAGGGCATTTTCTTAGGAGAAAAACCTTCTTGTATTTTACTTTAATAGAAAGCATGATTTCATGATATGATGTTACAAATAACTTTATGGAAGCAATGTGTCTGAGACCAAAGTTTGCATGAGGGCACACAAAGGGTTACAAGCACAGGTTTCCCAGTCATGTGAATGAATAGCTTGTGACATTTGACTGTAAAAATGTGAGATGACTAAATACCTTAATTTACTAAAGTCCATAAAATTATTGACATTCAAAAGGAATAGGCTGGCAGATGACATCTAAAAGGAATCCCATTATGTCTGAAGAATGTCTTCCAGCTGGAGTGATGGCATCCATGACATGATGCTTTCTACCTGAAAGGAAAGAAAGAACTAAGAAAAGGGAAGTAGGAAGGTCCTCTCTGTCATAGCCATGATAGCAGTGTAGTCTTACAATGGAAAATAACATCAAAATGGTTAAAAAAGCACTAATTTTTTTTTCCATCACACAGAATTCAGTAATCATGAATCATACTGTTGTGCAAACATATGTCTGGCACTATTTCTTTCAGTATCAAGTGCCCACATATGTCTGAGTATATGACACTCTGCGCTTGTCAAAGGTCCTCAATTTTTTTCTGACACGTCATTTCAGTGACAGCACAATTGGCTAAAGAATGTGCATAATTAATATTGGCATGTTTAAGATTGTTTTATGATTGCCTTCTATTAAAATAGGATCTTAAGAAAGCATGACAACACTAACAATTGTAATTACCAGTTCAGCTGGACACAGTATAAATGTAGGACCAAAAAGAGAGATCACTTCCAGGTGTGACAGGGGATTGTGTTTCTTACTGATTCTGGGTGAAGAAAATTGAGCTTGCACGTGTTTCAGAAAAGCTACGTACAAAACTATGGTGAATTTTCTGAAACAATGCTGAAACCAAATGTCTTTTCAAGTCCACGTTCTTAAAAATTATGGGAAGGCAGCAGCAGTAATTTTTGTAAGCGTGTTGTGTTTCTTACTTTCTGCACAACGACACAAAAAAAGATTGAACAGCTCCAGCCTTAGTGAAGGCAATATGCAATACTTCACTATACTGGTTCCCTGGAAGTATTCTGGAAAATTCTTAATTATAGACAGGGACAAGGGCAACTAAAGGACTTGCAGACCATGTAAAGGATAACACTCAGTTCCTATATGCGAACAACTAGTACAAGACTTCTGGGGATGAGGGACTATGGGGAAAATATAAACCTCATGGCTGCATGTCACATCAAATAAAAGTGGGTTAGGGGTGAAGAAGCAGGATGGAAATGATAAAGTGCTATTCATGATATTTTTTATTTATGTATGCCTATCAAATACCAATTATGAAATCAGTAGGGTTGACTGGAGGTTTCTCAGTTGCATGAAAGCACAGAGATTTCTGCTGGTGGCCCAGGGAGGAGAAAGTTTTGGTCCATAAAGGCATGTAGGGTTGAGAGCTGTGGAAGAGCTATCTTTTTCTGAGATTTTCTTTGTTTTCTCATAGAATCTGTAGCACAGGCTCTTCAGTCTCAGACTCCCTCTGTGCATGCCTTCTTCCTTATCTCATGACCTACCACCATCCCTGCCATACTGCCCCTTCCTACGTGTTTCCTTCTGCCTGGGCTTCCTATCCAGGCCACAGGGCAAAGAAGGAAGGGGGAGAGGAAAGGGAAGAGAAATGATGTCATGCTGCCACGATGCCTGAACACTGTTTTGGTGGAGGAGAGGTGGCAGGAGTGTCAGTACAGAGAAACGGATGAGGCACAAGAGGAGGCAGCGGTTCCATGGGACTTTAGCCTCTAGGGGTAGAAGCAGGGAGTGCAGAGAGACCCTCCCCGCCCTCTTGCAGCAGCCCCTGTTGCCCCCCATCCTTGTTCCCATCCTCTCTCATGTGCAGAAACAGCAGAATTTGAAGGAAACACACATACTAACATGCTCATTCAGCATAATCCTGTCTTCTTGGGCAGGCTGCATCAAGGTGCCACTCTTGGCAGCTACATCCTTCACTCATATACAACACTGCCTAGTGAGGTTTCTTGTCGTCTGAAAGCCTTTCAGGAGCGTTGCACCACTCTGTATCCAAAGAACAACAATCCAAAGGTAAGGTCCATATACCTGACAAGGAGGCTGAATCTGACCTGTGACTTGGCTGCTGGCAAGTCCCTTCACTCTTCTGTTTCTTGTCTTAGTTTTCACCTGCCAAGTCTATTCAGACTGCCATGCTTCTGAATCAGGGGCCGCGTGCTAGGACAGTCATCTTGGTTCAGACTGGGATAGCACTGAAAAAAAAAAAAGGCGTTATCCAGACTGATTATAATAGATGCACAGCAAGGAGATGTGGTGGCCTCCTTCTTGTCATCCATCAGAACTGGGGTCCATCAACTGGACTCCTTGCCAAGTTTAGCAGATGTAGGTAGGAATGAATCACTGAGATAAGAGGGCTTTAGCCCATGCAGAGATTTGTAGAAGAGGAGGAAAAAGAATCTTGAAGTGGACAACTTCAAGCAGACAATGTGTCATGGGGAACACACTTGTGTGCAATGAGTTCCCATTAGGGGCTCTCTTTTTTCCCTTCAGAGCAGCACCTGCAAGTCAAGATTGATTGGTGTGTGCGTATTTCACCGGTTAATACAATGCAAGAACAGCCTGTGTCATGATCCAGTACCTCAGGAGATAAAAGATTACTGCTGCCAGATAACCAGATAAACCAAGTTGCCTTAGGTAACAAAAAATAATTGTGTTATGAAGTAAATCATGCATAGACAAATCAGGTAAAATTAGATACCCATTAACAAGTGTATTTGGCATCAATTAGCCAATTTCATTTTTAAGATATAATGTTAACTTTAATTTACAACCATGAAGTGTTATTTTCTTTTTCAGTATTTATATGCTGTCTGAGGTTTAATGACAGAGAAGATGAATACATAAACTTGTGTATGGTAAGCTAAGGATTTATCCTGTGCATTGTCCAAAGAATTATATAATCCCTTTTCAGTTCCTTTTTCTTAAAAAAAATACGTCGTCACAAATTGCCAAAACTCCGTGCCTTGATGGAAATTCCTCACTTGGAAAACTTTCAAAACTGCTCCCATTCCCACTCAAAATCCTTCTGGGCTGAGGATGGATGGCTTTCCCTGGAGATAACCAATGCCTGGCCAGACTCTCATTCTACCAAAGCAAGGTCGTGTTAACATAACTCTTTCAGAAATTTTTAAATTAAGAAATGTATCTGATGTGTTTATGCTGAGAAATTTGTGTTAAAAAAATAGTTTGAAAACTTTTAAAACTCTATAAAAAGAAATTTCCAAAGGTGTAGTGTTTCAGGAAGGGGTATATTAGTGCATCATCTCCACTCCACAGGATACAACCAGGAAAGCCCCACAGCATGCTGTGAGGCCTATATTGTCAGTGGTTCCTGAATGTTCCCAGTTAGTCAAGGTGTTTCATTTCTGAAGCAGAAGAATTCAAATTCTGTTGCACATATTACTGTGAAATGGCTCTTGTGTACAGTGTAGTAGTCACAGTTCCTGCAGAGCCACAGCTTTATTAATTGGCTGCAGAATTTTAGATTTTATTTGTAGAGTTTTGTAATGATTTTAATAAACCTTAGGGTCTGATTCTCATTGCTATAACAGCTTCAGTATTTAGCAGACACAAGGCATGTCTGTGTACATGCTACATATCCAGGAGCAATGACCCTGGTAATCCAGCTCTGAATTCTGGCCATGTTAGCCTGCTAGTGCATATATCATACACATACACCTGCATCCACATCTGTTTCTACCTCTAACTCTGCTTCTATCTCTATCAACAACTTATCTATCTGTGTCTATATCTATATTTATTTATATCATGTATATCTTCTTCATCATTTGTGTCCCTGCCCGTGGCAGGGAGGTTGGAACTAAATGTTCTTTAAGGTCCCTTCCAACCCTAGCCATTTGATGATTTTATGATTCTATGATTTGTATCTATATCAATATCTAATCTACCTACACATGAGTACATCTCTGCTATGTGGTTTACAAAAGCAGATGTGGCTCTGTAACTACAGTGCTGAGTTTAGGTTCATTACATCTTTGGAAAGGTCTAGATTAAGAGGTCAAACAAAAATGTATAATTCCACTGACTGCATAGACACCTCTATCCCTGAACTAATAACATTGTTTAACAACCCGAAGCAATGGACTTGATGGTTTTGGACAGGGAGAAGTATTGTGCTGCAGGCTAATTTTAGATAGATAAATGTAAACACATGAAATGTAACAAGGCCAGGACAGGAGAGCTACTGGTCTTATTTTTCTGAAAAAGACAAGGGGTACATATTAACTGGTCAGGATCCAGTTTTCTATGTCATGAGCATAAGGTCCCTAGTCCTCTACTGTGTGCCTTGATACCACTCTGGCACTCACTCACCCGTGTGTCCGGGAGGTGAATGATGCTTCATGAGTCACAGGCAGACGTGGCTTCCTGCACCACCTTCCCGGCAGTCTCCAGCCAAGCCCTGACCCAGCCACTCAACCAGCTGCTCTGGCCAATGGCCACCCTCTTCCCCACAAAATGTGGTTTTGTTTTACAGGAGGTAGACTGTTGCCAGTCACTTCATGATTTTGTATAGGCTCTTTGATACCTAAAGGAGTCTCATAATGTGCAAAATAATCTGAGGACACCAATCTTTATGACAAAAAATACTTACATTGTAATTTGGAGAAAACTATATGAACCATTAGCTACCTAGTTTAAACAACCGGATAAGAAAGGGTTAATAGAAGAAGTCAATAATTTATTAAATGTTAGTTGCAAAGTTTTTCTCTACAACTTTAGCAAGAATTCCAATTTTTCAGTTGCCTGGCAGAGACCAGACAGAATTCCTTCTGTATATTGTTTCGTACTCTGAACATATTACAAATTAACTGTTAGGTGTTTAGAACTTGCAAAACAATATATTTGAAAGACAGTCTGGCAACATGAAATGCAATTTATGAAAGGAAAAAAAAAGGTTATTAATATTGTGTTTTTAAACAGGAATCTTGTTGGCTTTTATTTAAAGTCAGATAGTCATAAATGACTTGACTGAAAGGATAAATAATATTTGTACTGCAAGTTTGGATACAGAATGCCACCCACAGATCAAAGATTACACTCACACAGATTTGCAAGCCTAAACATGAAGTTACATTATGGGCTAAGAAGCCAATCTACTCACATGTGTGCAATCCGTGTTTTCTAGGTATCTAACATTAGGTATATGAGAAATTTGTCAGATGAAATCTTAATAAAACAGCTAAAGGACTTTGACTGCAGTGAGTATTGATGCTGAGTTCTGGCTATAGTTGGGACACAGGACATGACAAGACCTTGAACACACAGGACAAAAGAATCCCTGTGCTGGGAGACATTTAGCCTCTGGCAAGCTTTGTGTGTATGAACAGATTATGCTGTTCGCCGCTGGGATGCAACTGAGCTGGAAAGAAAGACAGGATGACAACTTGCTATGTAGTTCTCTAATAATCAGAAGGGGTTAAAACTTAGCCTTACATATTATTCACAAATTAGTTGAAATGTGTTTGTACTGAATGTTGAATTCTCACCACATATTCTTCCAATGTGGAAACATGTAAGTGCTGATGATTGATGAAACCTAGAGATACGCAAATATAAAAAGTAAAGGAAGAAGATGTCCCAAAGACTAGAAAGTGATGACTGGAAAAAAAAATTAAAAGCGGGGATATGGGATTGCCTTTCACATACAGTATGGATTCTTGAAGTACTCCCAAGCTGTCCAACTGGCTGAACATTAAAAAAGACTGGATGGAAGCTCAGTCTCTGCGGAGTTTGCCTTGGGTATTGTTTACTTCTATCTGTGGAAGCTAAAGCCACAGCAGACACAGACACAACAGTGTCCAGTTCACTGGCGCCCATTAAATGGAATGTAATATGAAGGTGCATACTACTGCTTGTCAGTTTCAGATTTGAGTAAACCACATGATATGTGATGGCAGAAGGGAGTTTGTGTATATTTAACATATATATATATATACTTAGAGCAGTACTACCAGAACCAAAACACCTTCTGGAATTGGCAGGAAAACAGTGTAAAATGATTCACCTAAATTCACTTATCTTCTCTTTGTTTGTTTTTTTGTTTGTTTAATTATTTTTAATTTATTCTTTTGATAACGCTCTCCAAAACTAGAGGAAAAATTTTTCCAGTAGTTTGAAACTTTTTTTTAAGTAAAAAACTTCACAAGTTCTCAAAATGGATAAAAACTCCAACATTGCTTGGACTTGCAAAACTAAGGTGAAAGTTTTTTAAGAACTGTAAAAAAAATATTTCCAGGCTAGTTTTCTTATGAAATTTCAGTAATTCTCTTCAATAGGACTATTAACCCTAGCTGGAAACAGAGACTACAGAGTTAGATGCTTCAGAATAGACTGATAAATAGTTTCAGGGAAAAGTATTCAGTCGTGCCTTAAATTTCTTGGAGGATAAAGGTGTGACACAGTTACACAGGATAGGAATGATCCATGTAGACTGCCCTGGTATGTATGCCTTAAAAATCAACACAAGAGTCTGCTGAGGGGCTACTTTGTGGCACCACATAGCCAACATTTTTTCTGTGCATATCTGTTAACATTAAAGTCTCATTTCCTTTTATATAAAAAGTAAATTATGTGGATACTTAGTGCACAGTGGATAAATTACCATCCATGGCTAACAATTTTATTTACTACTTCATTGACTCCTTGGCACCCTTTTATTTTTCAAGTTTATAAAAAAATAATTCTTCAGTCTCTTTTTAGAGAACTACTATCTATCTATTACCTTTGCAAACTTTTGCACTATAACCAAGCCACTGTACCTGCCAGATGTTGTCCTACACTCTTTTCATCTTGTCTTTTGGCTCATGGGCAGAAAGAGTGATCCATCAACAAGGCATTTAAATAATGACTTGACTTTATTTTTCAACACAGCTAGTGGCTTCCCCATGTAGGTCTCGGGCTTCTTCACTGAAACTAAGAGCCCAAATAAGTCACTTTGCTTCATGGTGATGAGAGCTGAAACATATAAGGAGTGATGGTGAAAGAAAAATAGCTTTCCTTTTGGAGACACTACAAAGTCCAAGCAGCAGCACAAAATAGCAGAACAGGGACTTTTCTATGACCTTAGTTAAGTTCCAGAGACTTAAACAAATTTAATTTGTTTTGGTGTATGGCCTCTCCAACTGCTACCCCAGAGCAAGGAAAAGCCAACATGGAGCTATTTACAATTTACTTAACTAGAACATTACAAGAGTGCTTTCCTTCTTGAGTACTTAATAAATTCTGGATCCAGAGCAGCGTGGGACAAAAGCCACCAATATATGGAGAACTGTAGAATTGTACCTACTTCCCTTGGGTCTGAGTTTAACTCTCTCCTTTAAATGTGCACTGGATGGTAAAGAACTTGTAGCAATGTGTTTTACTTAAGTGACCAGTGAGAATTACAAAGACTTTCTGGAGGCACAAAGGCCTTGATATTCAGATAGACACTTCAATAACTCCAAATATGTAGCCCCGCATATGCATTAACTGGCGTGGGGCAGGAAGGGAGATGTTTGTGTGGAAGCAAACACACTTGCCTGTTTATGGCCACTGCAAACACTGACATGCATACACACATACGCACGCACTTACAGTGCTGGTATAGAGCTAAAAACATTGCTTAAAAATTACAAAAATAAAACACTTTAATGAATAGTGAAATACAATATTCCATCAATACAGGGATATTAAAAATAAGTTGTAAATGAGAAAGATGGTGTCTTATGAATACCTGTAAATTCCAGAGTTTTAAATACATTTTGTATAAGCCCTAGAAAAGCTGAGACCTAAGTATTTTCCTTGTTGTTACTAAGAAAGAGATGAGATTTTGGCTGTGCACAGTCAAATAAATTAATAAATAAATTTATAGATTTTCACTGTGGTTCCTGACAAAACAAATTGTTACTCCTACATGCTCTGACAATCTGGTGCAGTGCCTCTAATGAGTCATCGGTATTAGGTCCACATTCAGAGAGTATCCACACTGTCTACACCGAGGGATTGATCCCACAATTAGCACTGCACATCTGTGAGACATAGTGTGCCTTCCATCATCATGGTTTTAATTGGCAGTTGAAAGTACACAGTTCCTCACAGAACCAGACCTGAACAAGTGTTCATAATCCAAAACATGGGAAAACAATTTGCCTCCAAAACATTAGTATAAATTGCTAAGTAATGTATTACAGCAAAAAACACAGAACATTAATGCATGTTGGAAGGAACAAGCAAACTATATCATACCTTTTAAATCAAAGCAATAGATTCCCTAGGAATGGTGTACACATGCAACAAGAGTCATCACTTAAACCTGTCATCTCCCCAAACATATGGCTATCTATGGATTACATGGTTCAGGCTGTATCTTGTTAAATAGTATTATTTTGTGTGACGTGGTTTTGTTTAGGATGGTGGGCATAATAAGATGCTGGGGTGAAGCTGTGATACAACAAGGGGTGAAAAGATTCAGGGAAAATATGGTGTTCATAAACTGCTGACAGACCAGTCCATTTTTGTTGCTGTTGTTGTTATTGCTTCTTAAAACCATTGGTCAGGAATCAAGGTACTGTTGCTCTTACAGTAAGCATATGTCCATGACTTGATTGATGGGCCAGTGTCATTTTTTTACCCCTAATCCAATCATGGCCCAGAAGAAGGGATGCTCAAAGGTCTGTGAAGAATATTAGTGAAGCTGGTAATGAAGGGTAGAGAGAGGAATTCATACTTTCACTCTTTCCTCTTTCTCTCTTACTTTTCTGCTCCATATTTGAAAGCTTGGTACTGTAATCAGTGGATTTGTTCTTGTACAAGCACCCAGGGGAATAACCCAGGGGAGAAAATGTCTGGGTACATAGTGAAAGAATATATACTGTCAACTTCAAAAAAACTGAAAATTATGAGTTGAGCCCAAAAAGTCATGAGATCAGTGTGGAAATTACATGGGCTTTTGTCTGTATGTTAATAATACATTTGGATTCATTGCATTTGATGCCCTGTTTTTGAGATTTTAAAATTACTTTTTCAGACAACTCCTCTCCCCATGCCTCCCAAAAATACTCAGCTCAACGTGTTTTTCTGTATATGATATATTATGCATGAAGCAGAGCTCAAGATAACAAGTAGGCTGGTAAAGGAGAAAGGATATTGTTACAGTAAATCTTCACCCAAGCAGACTGCTCAGGTGTGCACTTCATCATAGCAGCCTCTGCTTTCCATACACAATTCATGCAGTGCCATGGCTGGAGGTCAGACACCCCTTCCACCCTCTTCTCCCTGGCAGGTACTGAATTTTCCAAGATGCAGGGAAGTCAGGTTTCAAAGCACAGATGAGAAAACTGATTCCAGCCTGCTCTAGCAGCTGGGCATGTGTGTGTAGAAGAGCTCCCGATGACGATGAGAGAAACAAGGCTTATTTCAGAGTTGCTTATATTGCAAGAGCTGGTCTCCCCTTTAAGATACTTATTGCAAGAGTCTCCCCTTTAAGACACTGCATGCTATTGATCCATACACAACTCCAGTAGAAATGGTAAAAACAGGCAGCATGAAGGAAGAAAGAGAACTTTTCTAGCATTCATGGGACTACACTGTGACAGCTAGGATTGCAGCAACAGCGTACGTGAGCTGCAGCCCCTGCGGATGTCTGGAACGGGGACATTTTTCTGAGATGTCATTGGCATGTGCCGTTCCTTTCCAGCTCATAAAGGGTGGCCCTTTAAAATCAGCATGTACTGGTAGTTCTTGACTTTTCTAGGATCAGCCACGATGGCCAGAGGTTGGCATGGAGCCAAGCCTACACCCATTCCCTGACTTTCTTGCACATCTGCTGTCAGAAGTCTGCTTCCAGCAATCAGAGTCCAAGGCCTGTTTAAGACACACAGTGTAATAAGGAGATTTCCTAATATTTCTTACTCCTGCAGTCTTTCAGTCCAAGTCACAACCAAGTCCCAAGAGCTGTGTTATTAGAAAGCTGAACTTATTACTGACATTCATTTTACTTTAAAAGTTTAATTCAAATAGTTCTCTGCAAATGACAGTATTTTTCCCTTCAGTGTCAAAGGCAGTGCAGAACAAAAGAAATAATTTTACAAAATTAAACATTAGCAAAGACCTATCCATGTGACTTTTGCATAATTCAGCACATCAGCATGTCCTGATAAGCAGAGCTGTGTTCTCAGGTTTTAGACCCATTCATTTTAAAGACTAAGCATTTGATTCCTTCTCACTGAGCCCTGTGAAGAGATAACTGACATCAATTTTCTTTGCTTCTTTGCAGTTGTTGTAACCTCATTATTCTTTGAATTATCTTGGCAGTTAGTAATTTTTTAGGTTTAGATGGTGCCATCTCGTCTGTAGAGCTCTACGGTTTAAAGTAAAACATAAAGAAAGGTTACAGAATAAAAGCAAGTCAGTCTCCATCTTCTAGCACTTCTAGGACTTCTTTTATTTCATAATTGCCCTTTCTCTACTTCCTTTTGTTTCTTGGCAATTGCATTATTTCATCCTGCCCATGTAGCTCATGTGAATGTCCCATGAATGCTAGTAAAGTTCTCTTTTTTCCTTCATGCTGCCTGTTTTTACCATTTCTACTGGAGTTGTGTAATTGGGGTGAGGTAACACACCCTCATGACTCAAAACAGCTAATCTCCAAAAGCACAATAACCAAGAAGCCTAGCATACATTGGCTTGTTGTTAGACATTGATGTTCAGCAATGAACTATGAGAAGATTTAAGTAAAAGATTTTGCCCTGCTCCCCCCGCCCCTGTCTCTCTTTAGAAAATAAATGTCTGATTCATGCAAAAATAATGTATGAACCATTTGCACTGCATTAAAAAAATCTGCTTGTTATTCTGAGACAAATCTGCCTTCTTCTGCCTGGAATCACACTGCTCTGCTTCAGATAACTTAGGGGTGAGCCAAAAATATAGGGCAGTATTTGCCAAAATATAGAAGCTAAAATTACACATATGTCGAGATAAAAATGGGAAAATGTAGTTTCTAATAGGCTTTAGAGCAACTGTGAGAGCAGGAGCAACATTCCTACAACAACTGCTTCCCAGTGGCAAGTATCATCTCTATACATGCAGTAATTGCCATTAAATGTTATGCTATTACTTGCCAACTGCCTCTACAGAGCGGTATCAGCCTGACCGCAGCATTCCACTGCACTTAAAATAGAAATTAACAGCAGTAGGTTCATTCTTATGGTCTAAGGGTGGGTAACAATTACTGGCCATTGCAAGGTCATTCAATGTGAGATGGCTTCTTTGTTCCACATCCGCTGTCACAGGGATTGTTACAGCTGCAGAAATTTGCACCCCTGCTTCTCATTTCATAACTCTGCTGCCTGTCAGATGGAAATTGTACATTCAGAGGACTGGTTAGTCACCAGTATTTGTGAAACACTTTTTTTCTCATGAGATGCAAGGAACTCCAGAAATACAAAGTATTAGTGATGCAAATTACCTAGTAGACATGCTCAACCTTCTATTGTTTTCTGTGTTTAATTTCCATCTCCAGCTGAACTCAGTGGGTTTTCAACATATGCTTAAGGTTAAATAGGCTTAAAGGCCATTTCTGAGTGTGATGTTTTCTAAATTAGGAGCCCCATTAATTGCCCATCTTGCAGAATGGAATTTAATTTATTTGGCATATTCTAAATCACTTTCCAGGAATAAGTTAAATTCTGATTACATGCATTCCCAACTTCTATAAAACTCTTTTTGCACAGATTGCTTTCTTCTTCATAAATCCCTACTGGATTCACAAGTTCTTATTTCATTTCACTTCTCTTCATATAATTTTAAGCCTCTGAGGTCTAAGTTCACTTCTGAAGTCAAATTGGTGAAATGCTGTTGACTTTCTGGCAATTCTGAAAGTGACAATTTTCTTTATCACATAAATTACCATATTTCCTGTTATTTATTTTATGATACTGGTATTTCACTCACGCAATTTTTGCTGTACCCATAAAATTTTCCATCTGGGGTATAATTTTCTAATCCTCCTGTAAGCTCATGTATTTTGTTTCACCTCTTTGAGAAATTTAATATTGTCAATCTGCAGTACTCTCTCTTGGAGACAGATGATCTAAAGTCTATTTCTCAGTAAAGAAATCATTGGCATACAACCTGCCTGCATGCATACCACCTGAGAATGAGGAAGGTGCTACAGTTAATTTAATCTTATATGCATGAACTTCTTGCAGCTTAAAATAGAGTCTTTTTTTCCATGCTAAAGATGAAAGTGTGTGTATCCCTGGACTTCTTTTGCAGGGCTAGGAAAAGAAGCCAGTCATGGCCTGGCTGAGCAAAAAAAAAGAAAAGAGAAGTCAAGTAGCTTTTTTAATAGCTGAAAAAAGTACAAAGCCTGTGCTTTTGCTGTTTTGTCCCAGAGGAACAGTGAAGTCTATACAGGCAGAGACCATTGCAAGAACAAAAGCAGAGGTATCATGTGGATAAAGTTACATGCTGATAATAACTCACGTGATGCTATTTTATTATTGACAGAACAAAATGGGAATAATTTCTCTTCGTTTGGTCAGTATTTCCAGTGGCTTTATCATACAGGCTTTATTTTTCCCTGAAACAACTTTGCACTTCAATTTGTTCTGCATGTAGTCGTCATCTATTTAAAAGTTCCTTTTTTTTTTTTACCCAAAACCAAATTTCTGGATTATGTTCTCTTTGTTTTTCCTGCTTTAAAAAATACTAGCTGTTTTGCCACTAATCCTCAAGGCTTTTATGTCATACTGAGAAATGTTCATTTGGAAAAGTCACTTAGTTGTGGTAAATTTATTAGACTGATATTATAAAACTGTTCGAGTGTATTCAGCTAACAATGATCCAAACATGTTCTTTGTCGAGGCTACAACTCACTTGAACAGCTGAGGCAATGAAGAGGGAAGGCATGGAGAGCCAGGATTAGGGATGAAATGTGTTCTTGAAAGGTCTGCCTGCCTCTTGGCATATTATTATAGGGAGCTGTGATCGAAGTGATGAGTGTCACAGCAGTGATATATTTGCATTTCACCAAATAATATTAGATACATATGGTGCCCTTCACTTTGAAACCTTACCCAAAGACTTCAGAAAACTTGGGCCAATTTTGTTTTTTTCCTCAGAGAAGATACTGCACACTAGTTTTACTGTACTAATTTCAGTGGAAGAAATTCTAAATTGTTTCAGGAGTAAGAGAAGAGGTTAGATCTCAGTCTGTTTCTCAAATATTTTTGCTTGATGGACCATGGAGATACTTAAGGTAGCTTTAATTGAATTATGCCAGGTACCAGAAGTAACATGCCAGAACAACATGCAGCAAGATACAGGCTAATTCACACTTGCAAGAATCCAGGGTTATTAACTTTTCTTTTATTTGCTATCTGGCACTACAGAACATTTTGTAATTCCAGTTCAGTGGAGCATTCTAAGATTATGCTAAACTTTTTGCTCACTTAGAATCTTGAAAACATCTTCCAGCTTTCAGCAGCTTATTTAAAGACAGCAGTGTTCAAAACGGAAATGTAATAAATTACAAAGTTTCAGGGGATTCAAAATCACCTTCTAGTTCATGTCCCTGTTGATAAACAACCTTAACAAAATAAACTGAGAGGGGAATTTTGAAAAATAGAAAATATTTAACTCTGGAATTTTTTAATTGATTTGTTTTTTACTTGTAATTTATTCAATATATTCATTTATACTTGTCATTATTTACACAAGAATCTGAAAATTCATTGGAACATTTCACTTCAAGTTACATAAAATAATTCCAATGGACCCAAACCACATTTCTGTTTCTTTGTTTTGTGTCTGCTTTGCACATCATCAAAATACAGCATCGGTAACAATGAATCCCTACCATGGAGATGCCCAGATCAATCCAAAGCTTTTCTCACTTCAAGCAACTCTTTGAAGACAGACAAATATGCAGAGGGATTTTACTAGAGAGAGGGAGGGAAGTGCATGGGACAGTAGAGGACAGATGTTCTATAAAACACAGGTCAGCAAAAGTGGGACAGTGAGGGTATTGCACTAGGTGAATATGAGGAATATCATGCTTCTCTCACTAATTCCTCAAGTCAAGTGTTATGTACATAATGCTGAACATAAAAATAAATAAATAAATAATAATAGTCACTGATCTCTTAAAGCTGTTCATAAGAGCCACTGAGTCAATTCAGTTGAGAAATGAAAAAAGCCTTCTGAACCTGAAGCAGGGAAGCTAAATTCAGTAAATCTTCCCAGATTCTTTTCTTTATGGCAGAACTGTAGAAATATGTATTTTTTCCTCCGAGGCTTTAAATTGTCTTCTGAAGAATATTGTTAACAGAAGGAAATAATCTGTTGAATGACTTGTAACAAAGCAGTATTTGGCCTGTACAGTATTCTCAGAGACATGTAGAGTTTTTATTGTAGTCAGAATATTAATATATGAAATTGTAATAATGATTTATTAATTAGCTAAGACTGTCATCACACTTTTCTATAGCTAATTTAAATCGCAACCATACTGGAGTTTGTTTTGTCTCATGTTCTCCCTTTCAGTAAAGTCAAGCAGAGACACTTTGTTGGCCTTCTGAGATACTTTTATCTTTGCCTTCAAGGACCCTAGGGGAATGGAAACAGGGAAAGAATATGGAACGAGGATTTGTACCTCATGACTTTGAGACTTCCCTTCAAGCCCTGCATTCTTTTCCCTTCCCTTTTCCTGTTTAATAATATATCAAGAAAGTGAGCAAGGGGGGTGTGAGGGGAGAGAGGGAGGGAGGAAGGACCATTGGTTTAATTTTTTTCCAATGTCTAAACTCTCAAGACAAAAGAATTATCTTTTAAGTTTTCTGTGACAGGATTAGAGATAGATTCTTCAAACTATAAAAAGAAGAGAGTGAGTCTGGTTTTCATGTATTTACAGCAATCATCTTCAAACAGTAATTAAAATATAAAGGGAAGGAAGAAATTTCAATACACAGGGAAACAGTGTCCCTAAAAACACAGAAACAGATGCTAAGTCAGTTAATTCAGTTTCCTCCAAAATGCTTACCACATTTGCTAAGGTAGAAGACAGGTAGAGACCTTATCATGTCACAGTTCATACCTAAAATATATTCTTAATATTTTCAGTCTTCCTTGAAGACTCAATAATGACTCTTTTTCTTAGGTAGTTACTGAAGATATATGCAGACAATGAATGCTGAATTTCAAGTAAGATCTACTAAAAGCTGGTCTATCTTGAAACAACTTAATAGTTGTTACCTAAGTCCAAGTGCTCCTTTAATTAAACTCTGCCATGGTTTAACAGAATACTGGAGAATAAAACAAGTAGGTGATAGTAGATGAGTAGGATGAACAGAGAAAACACACATACATTCATGATTCACATCAACACACTCTTACCTGCAAAGAAGGCAGCAGCCAGGACAGTGGAGCTTGTTTTCAGTGCTTCATCTAACCAAGGAGCAGAAGAAGCAAATCTTCATTTTGGAAGGAAGTACTCAGCATATTTTTCCCCATAGCCAAATAAAATATTCAAAACTGTGCTTACATCTGATTAAAATGAGGAAATCCACAAAGCACACAAGATCACCGAAGGCATTTTTGAATACATTTATAGTTATTCTGCATTAATGAAACATCTTGAAGCATCAGGGAATGAATGGCACTGCACCATTGCATCTTCCCCCCTGTCAGGAGCTATGGCCCTTGGGATTGGCTCTTTTCTATTACACCGTCTAACAGACACAATCAAAGATCGCTAAAGCATCCCACAGATTTGTATTTTGTCCATAACCTCTTCCCACATTGTAAAAATTTGTTACTCAAGTGTAAATCTGATACTTTTGGCTTGAAAACAAAGTGTTAGACAATCTGCAAACATGAGCTCATCACTTTGGGCAAGGTGAAAAGGATCTCTGATGTGGTATAGTCATTGCTGGCCCACAGATATTAGTCAAAACTCTGAAAGGAAACCAGGTTTGAACGTGGGGTCTATTTTCTATTTTGTTAGCCTTTTTTCCATCTCTGACTCTTTCACGCTTTGGTATGTAGCCACTCTTTTCTTTCTCTTTTTCTTTCTTTCTTTCCTTTTTTTTCTTTGTGTGTGTGTGTGCTATGATTCACACTTCCAGCACATATTATCAAGCAGCTTTGTCTTGTAGGGAGCTTGTGGTAAACTTGAGCGAGGAGGGATTTTCTTTCATGATTACCCATACTTTACTCTTGCCTTTCCCTAGTACAAGTAGTCTTCTCTAAGAGCAAACATTTATAGATACTGTGAAAAAAACCAGATATGGGAGAACATTAGATGGCAGGAATTCCTTCCCGTTCCTATATATGGAGCAACCACTTCATGCACTGCTGCAGTTTGTTGCATCAGACAATCTCTGCAACAGCTTTATATAGCACTATATAGTAGATGTTTGCACTTCTAGATGGAAGTGGCAAGGGAAGGGGCAATGTTGGACATCCTATATGTGTATGTAGACAGACTGTGAATGTGGGGTGCTCTTAGTTCCTGGTAGCTGTTAAGTGCAGCTCTTGATGTGATGGGAAAACAAACCATGGTCCTTCTGGAACCCAGCTTTCTCTTTGACAGGCACAAAGCCTTAGCTCTTTCTTTTACCCGTACTCTGTGCACCTCCTGCTCTCCGTATGGCTCTGATCAGTTAGCATAGAGCTCACAGTGTGCTAGCCACTGATAGGAGAGAGCTGGTATTTCAGTGCTTCACTTTTGCACTGCACATTTTAACTTAGAAATGTTATTGCTATTCACCATCAAACTGTTTTCCTGAAAAGGATGACAAACTCACCAAAGCTAAAACTACTAACAGCTGCAAAAAAAATTACATTTCCTGAACACAAGAATTTTGGTGAAAACTGGTTATATTCTCCTCAGGTGATCTACTAACACTCAAGATTTTTTTCACATGTCAGACAATGTAAAGTGTGGTATATTCCATCTCCAGTTACAAGCAGTACAAGCTTTCTTAAATCATCCTAGGGAGAAACACAGATGCACAAAATTCAAGTATCCAGACATAGGTTATGAATTTTGATCAAAATTCTGGAGCAAATAAACCTCTTCTTTATTCACATCTTCAAGTGGCTCTCAGTTTTTTTTTCAACAAACAAATGAGCAAGCAAACAAACAGAACCTTGACATTAACTTTGAGTTGGAAAATACTCTTTTCTTTTCTTTTCTTTTCTCTTCTCTTCTCTTCTCTTCTCTTCTCTTCTCTTCTCTTCTCTTCTCTTCTCTTCTCTTCTCTTCTCTTCTCTTCTCTTCTCTTCTCTTCTCTTCTCTTCTCTTCTCTTCTCTTCTCTTCTCTTCTCTTCTCTTCTCTTCTCTTCTCTTCTCTTCTCTTCTCTTCTCTTCTCTTCTCTTCTCTTCTCTTCTCTTCTCTTCTCTTCTCTTCTCTTCTCTTCTCTTCTCTTCTCTTCTCTTCTCTTCTCTTCTCTTCTCTTCTCTTCTTTTCTCTTCTTTTTTCCTTTTCTTTTCTTTTATTTTCATTTAACTCATCTATTTAATTTTTCCCTCTACTGTAACTTTTTCAAACTGGGTCTACAAACTAAGACATCTAAGGGTTTTTTGCTTATAATACAATCAGGAGAAGAAAGTCTGAACTCATTTTTGGAATCCTACTAAACAGGACTACTGCCTCTCCGCAGACTTGCTACATTCAGGTTCTTCCCTCGCTAGATCCCAGGCTTATCAGGTAGAGAGGACAGCCACAGCTGGCCAGCCTTGGGTAAACCAGTTAGCAAGACACCTTTTTGACTGACCTCCAAGTTCTTCAAGCTCAGGATGAAGTCATCATTCTGGCAAACCAGGAGACAGAGGACCCTAGTGCCAACAAAGCTCAGCTCTTACTAAGATTGGAAAAGCCTGAGATGAACTGAAAGTCAGCAAAACCTCAGATGTCTTCCATGGAGACCTCTCAGTAGGGAAGATTGTGGAGACAGAACTACTGCAAGAAACATGAGTTCTCCTAATTGGTTTACTGAAAGCCAGTAAATTTGCATCAGAAGCTGGCAGTAGACACCCTGATACATTAGTAATTTTCCAGCACCTTGAAGCACAATACCATGTCACTAATAGCACACATGTCCAATGTTTAGAATAGAAAAAATAGGAAACACCTGTGGTAACTCTGTGGGACTCCACTCCTTCCTGTATATGGACTGCTGCAATAAAAAGCATTGCAACAGTATAGCAGTCCCCTTTAAAGTCTGTGGCATCTGAAGGTCTGCTATCTCTGTCTCAGAGTATCCCCTGCTTAAAAATGTATAGTCCTGGGAAGGATAGGAAGGAGAAGATAATAGGAAGACAGGAACTTGAGCTGTACAGATACCTATAAAGAACTACTGAAAGAAATGGTCTTAGCATTGTCAAAGGAGTGTCTGAGGTAGAGTTAAGACTATGATGAAATGAAATTTTCTCAAATTCAAGTACAGCTTCAAGAAGAAGAGAGTGGAGAGTCTGTGCCTACGCACATAGGAAATGGCCCTAAGGATCAGGCTAGAAAGGGGCTTGGAGAGAGGTCCTCTCTGTCAGGCTCTGGGTCCAAACTGGGAATGACATGGACTCCTGCTAAGAACTGGGGACACAAAAAGAGAAACAGAGTTTAAGTTAAGCCCTGAAGTCAGGAAAAACTGCAAATTATAGAAAGGAATCAACATAGAAACTGTCTTTCTTTTTTGGAGAGATCTTTATGAAAGCATATTGCTTTACTGCTGCTGCATCTGCAGAGGACCTGAAGAATGGTTGCAGTGCAGCACCACACCACAAGATGGCAAGAACCAGAAGCTGACCTCAAACCAGAATTCAGCAAGAACAGTGTAATTACATCAAAACTAAAGATCCAAACTACCAAAAATACAATGTTAATGAAAGTGGAAGTTGTTTCAGAAGATTTCTGGTTTTTTCTTTGCTCTTTGGCTTATGGTTCTTCAGACAAAATCTCACCTTTACAACACGTCACACATGGAAGTGACTAATACTATCTGCAGTTCAACCTCCTCTGTGTCCTCTTAATTATCTGTTTCTTTGTTTGAAGAAACATGGGGAAAGTCTTGTTTTCTGTCACCACTTGTCTTCTTAGTTTCTTTCACCTCCACTTTTCATCTTTTTCTTTTTTTTTTAAATTTCATGCCATACTTTTTCTAGCTTTCTCCTGAATTTTAAATTTAATACATTCTCATCCTTTTCAACAGCCTTATCAAGTCCCTGAGCATATTTGCTTGCTGTGTTCCAATATTTCCCTTTTTCTTGCAAGTGAAAGACCATTCCTTTGGTCTTTAGGAGATGCTGAGCCCAGCTAAGGGCAATCGCTCATTGTCAGATTAAAATCTAAGCTACAAACGTTCCATGAACATTATAAAAAGCCACAGCTCCATTCATGGTTTCAGTTTATATCTTTGGGGATAAGCGCCTACATTGCAAACACAGCAAGCTTACATAGCATTAAGATTCTTGGTCCTGCCTCAATACAACAGTTCCACTGGGTCACCTCTTGCAGCCTTCTTCCAGTGGTATGGTTGTCTGATAATTAGCAACAGTGTTGATTGGGTCAATGCAAAGGCCAAAAGCCACAGAGGAGCTGCTTTCCTCTTCAAAGTTTGGATTGTGGCTGAAAAGAATTGACAGACCAGTGTTAGACAGTTTGTACAGTTGCATGTGTGCTATGAATAAACAAAGACAAGAGATACTCTGCAGCTGGCAGGTTTTTCCAGCTCCACAATTACATGCAAAATATTGTTTTTAATGAGGTTGGACTATATGACCTCCTGAGATGTTTTCCAGCCTCATTTATTCTATAAGTCTATGAAAATTCCATTAAAATTCCATTAAAAAACAAAAACAAAAACAAGGATTCCATAGAAAGCTTTCATTTCATTGAAATGACTTGATTTCTTCTTAATAGCCTCACTGGGGAGTTTCTGAAAATGTTGAGAATGAAACTTTGCCCACCTCTGCTTCAGCAGGTGACAAATGCTGGCAAAGTAACTCTCAAGCAGGAACAGGCTGCGGCTCACATCCGAGCCTGACTTTGCAACCCTGAGCTCATGCTGAGCAGTGCTTGCTCCTTGGAGTCGTTTCTTGGAAGCCAGTGCAAGTCCAAAGTACACTGCCCATGCTGTGGGTCAGGTCTGCATGTGCTGTGTGTAAGGGCTGAGGAATCTGGCACCCAGCAAACGCGATCTGCTGTACGGTCAGTCCCAAGCCCAAAACAAATACAATTGGTGCACTTTAAACATCTCGTCCCCTTTGTGAGCATCTAGCGAGTACAGCCTTTATTTGTGTGCCAGCCTTTTCACATCGCCTGAAAATTTCAAACAATTTCATAGCCATGGGAGTGCTAATTAAAACATTCAGAAGTTTTACTGTCTGAGCAGTGTAAATATGATGTAAAAAGAAAATTAAAGAGCATTTACACAGATGCATACTTGTTCATTGTAGTTATAAAATCTAGCTGCAGGGACCTGGCAAGAGCAAGAATATCTTATTCTTCAAAAACAAGTTATTCAGCAGAAAATTAGACACCAGTCTTTAGCTTGGAAGAGTTATTCTTTGTTAGGTTCATTTTTTATTCATTCCTCTAAAGCCACACTTCCCTACTTTTTTCCTGGTGTGTAATACCGGTCACTCAATTTACTGCTGAAATGGGTTAAGGAATGATTTGAAACAAAATATTTGTTTCACACTCTTGAGGTCACAGTCCACACACAAAACTTTTTTCCCTTTTACTCATGCAACAGCCTCTTTAGGACAGTGAATCCCAGTCACAGGGAATAGTATCCCCTGAAATATTCTGTGCCAAGCTATGCCTAGGATAGGGAAGGCATTCTGGGGTATCTTATTTTCCAGCACTGGTTGATGTTTCAGTCTGGGATTTCAAGAACACTGACTACAGTTGTTTACACTGCAAAGAAAGGAGCTTTTTGATCAGGGGAAGCTGAGTCACTACTCCCTGTTAGTTTTATCATTTTGCAGAGAGCGAGAGCTGATGCCTGATCTTTCTCTGACCTTTTATTCAAACTTTTTTTCTACATTCCCAGGCTGTTATATTCTGTTTAATCATGTCTCTTTGATATTTAGAAGAATCAGATTCTTTTTTGTTTGGTGTTACATGATGTCATAGGCAAAAGCAGCATAAATCCCATGAGGTTACTCTCCGGTCAAAACAGTTCACTGAGAGGATGAGACTCAGTCCTAGAGCTTTTTTCTGGGTCCTGAGCTATTTTCAGGGCTGGGGGGTGGGAGTAAGCAGGACTGTTTTTCTGTTTTGTTTTCCCACAGACATCGTAAGACAAACAGACCATGGGTCAGGTAATGTAAGCAACAGACTGCAAAAACCTTTGCCAAAAATTGTAACCACCCAATCATCTCTGAAGGAAAAAAATCTTTTAAGTGACATATGTTAATAGTATTGAATTCAAAACACTTGTTTTGACATTCAGATGTTGGAAAGTGCCATGTCCTGATTAACAGAAATATTTTCTGGTCTTTCAGATCTTCCTTCCTTATTTTGATCGCAATTCAAGTTTTGGAGAAATTCTTTCCCACTACTGTCCACTGATCACATCACTGAAGCATTTCAAAATTTTAACTTGTTTCCTATAAGGAAAAAGTGGAAAGCATAATCACAAATATTTATGTTAGTGTCAGTGCTTATTATTGGAAGCTTAGTTCAGTCTGCTTCAGTGCCATTGCAAGAACATACCATCAGATATGGCATCCAGCTCCTCCAGGCATTTAAGAACAGCATCAACGCGCACAATCTTTATAACCTTGGAAAGACAGAATATCCCAAATGGAAAGGTGTGAGCGACATGCAGAAATGTCCCCATGCAATTGCTTCTAGTTGGAAAGCTTTGAAAAGGTATGGCAGTATTATCAACAGGAATGAACTCTAGGCGTAAGTTGGTTTTGGAGTGTCTTGCTCATAGAAAAAATGAGACAGCAAGATTTCAATGTTAACTCCTTCAGGGCGGGCACTGTGATGTTCTGCAACTGGGTGGTTGCTTAGTTGTCTGCTCTCTGCTACTATATCAGGACCCATAATTTTCCTATAAGATGGTGTTGAGGGAGAGGAAAATTTCAGGGAGAGGAAATTTAGGCCACCATACAGTGAAGCTTTCAATACTTTCTAAGGACAGAACAGGCAAGTGGTGAAAACCCCACATTTGTAACATTTTATTGACTGATAAGATGGGGGCTATCTTTTTAAGAGGAAATTGTCGCCAGTGGTTATGATGACAGTGCAGAGTTCCCTTTCCACAGCAGACAGCCCGTGTTTCACTAGCTGAGTGTCGTGAGTTCTTCTTGTGATTCTCCATCCTTGTTTAAATTGACATTACTCTTAATAATGATAAGAAATGAAAGACTGTTGCACTACTGAACTCTACATTAATAATGAGGAATATAATTCCTGAAAAGAAATAGATTTGGGATAGAAGGTTTGGTAATGTGTCAACTAGCCTGTCTACTTTTCTCTTTTCCTTTAATTATGGTAGCCTAGATCCCAATGTTATCCCTATGACAAAAGATCCTCAGTGTAGTCTTGTTGTTGTTGTAGTCTTAGTGTTAACTGTATACAATAAATAAAGTTTTACAACAATGGTGAGGGTTTATGCAGGGTTCTAGCTTGCCTTTTATTCACTGTCTCAGACTGCTTTACAACAAAGGCACATGACAGTCCCCTACTGTAGAAAAGCCTTCTCCCACTCCTTCTTCCAGGTGGACAACGTCCTTTCACCTGGGAAAATAAAGACCCTTCTTTCATCAAAGGTGTTTAAATCTAGCCACAAAGGGAGCTAACTGCCAAGAAGTTGTTGAAATATACGGGCAATAACAACAACAAAGACAGCATCTCAGTAACCTAATAAAAAACCAAAAGTTTGGGGCATCATCAAGAACAGAATTCAAGTTCCCCTCCATCCTCAGTTCAGAGCCATAACCACAACTATATTCAATTTCCCTACTTAATATATTTTGGTACATTTTCACCTATCAACCAAGCAGCCTCATTTTCCAGAATTGTAAGGTTTATGGCCCATTTCGGTTTCTTCCTTTACTTTATGGGAAAGACACATTGCAAATATTGGGCAATATCTTGCAAAGTCTTGTCCTAACCTAACACGACTGAGCAGTGTGGGAGGAGGAAGTAATGACTTCCCCTTGACCTGTGTAGCTGACATGAAGTCTGCCAAGAATCACAGCCTCTTTGCTCAAGGGAACACAGGAGCAACTCTTCAGAGAGGAGGCGGGGAAGGGGGGAGCGCGGGGGCAGAAGTATGTCTCTACCCCCTTCTGTGCTCCATGTGGCAGAAGAGAGTGGCTGCACCACTTAAAAAGAAGCAGTAAATTCCTCTCCACCTTTTCCCCCCATCAGTAGTTTGGTTGTGAAAGGTGGGGTGGTGTATCTTTGCACTGCCACTTCCCGGATTGGTATGGTTTTGCGGTGCCCACAACGTGGGGTAGCATATAAAATGCAGAGTCTAGCCCGTTTGGAAAAGAAAATGGTTTTCCTGCATGGCCAGAAAGACAGAGCTGTGCTGTAAGGATGGAATTTCACAACAGAACAAAAATAAAGCACAGGGCTGTTCCAGAATGTCTCGATTCTTATTCTAAACAGTAATAAACCCACCTCCCAAACCTCAGTCCGGACGAAATATTAGCATTCCCTCCACTCTGGTTACAGCTCACATCCCTCTTAATACCTCTTGCTCTGCCATGAACTATTTGTATAAGAAAGGCTTATGTTTGAACTGGAATTGGCACAAATAGTTACCCATTGGATATTCCTTTTCTGCAGTAATATGATCTCTTTCAGTGCTTCACAAATCACAGAATCCACTGAGGACAGAAGCCTGTGTTTTCTTCTTCTCCAAAGAGAATAAAAAATCGTCAGTAACTCTGACAGCTTCCTGTAGTGTGGCTCTCACAGCTTATTCCAGATGAGCTGAACATTAAACTTGCCATAAAAATGTTATGGTGGGAGGACATATCTCCCACAGAACCTAGAAATTATTTCGTGTGCATTACCATCATCACCCCCAGCCTGTAACAATTTCCCAGCTCTTCTGAGAAGTGAAAACAAACTTCAAAACAGACTGTAACAATCACAAATAATAGCAATAAGTATGATAGGCAGCAAAAATTGCCCAAACTGAACACAGAAATGACCACTGCTTCTGTGTGCTTTGTGAACAGCTTGACCTCGCCTATTTGGGCAAAGGGAAGCCACTGAGAGCTGTTAGCAAGGATTCACCCAAGCCTGTGTGCCAGCAGGACTAAGCAGCAGCAGGGAGGCTGGCCCCTTGCTCTTAGCAGGAGGATATGTTTTATCCCTGCCTCCACCACGTACTTGCTGTGAGATCTTAGTGACTCAGCTGGCCACAGGTTCCTCACTGTACGAAGCCAGGCTGTCTCTCCCTACCCACTCTCGGCTCATTTTACAGCAGCATGTACAAAGTGCCCAGCAGAAAAATGAACATTCACAGCCTTTATTGAATGATCAGCCACTGGCATCTGTCAGGCTGCCTCTGATTTCGCCAGTGATTGCCAGCCGAAGATCTGCCCACTACTTTTTTTTTCTCACTGCGCAGCTGCAGCTCCTTTATGGTCTACTGGTTATGTCATCATTAGCTTATAAAATATGGGTAAGGAACCTTAAAAATGCTTTCTGCTCTCAAGAGATCTGGAATTTCTCAAAAAAAAATATGTTCTGATGTTTCTCAAGCCTCCCTCCTTTTCCCCTTCTGAAAAGGCTTTAAAAATGTGGAATGTTGTGGGAAATTACTCAGAATGTAATAAAAATGTACATGTTTTTAAAAAAACAACCAAACAAAAAACCACAACAAACAAACAAACAAAAAATATCAAAAAAACTCTAACTCACAGCTTCTTTGGCTGGAGTGATGTCCCAGGGCTGGATCCAGCTTAGCAATGCTCTTTGGCCTTTCTCTAGTTTTCTCTTTCCAGGACCATATCCCTCATTTATTCTCTGCTTCCAGGACCCTCTCTCTCACCCACACACAGCCCATAAATACACAGACACATGCAGCTCTGATATACACTTCTTTCTATGGCACAGGATACCCCCAGAGCTTCTTTTCTCTTTTACAAAGTTCAAGCAGGTCCTGTGCACAGCACCTCCCTTCTGTGCTCTGTGGTCTCCAGATAGATACAAACAGTCCAAAACAGGGTTTATTTACTGCATCTGCTTTTTTAACCATTTAGTCACTGGTTCATTCATTTCTCCTCCAAGTATACCTTCTAAATAGTAACAGAAACACTTCTGGAAAGTACCCACTGTTCAGGTTTCTCTGTATTTTACAATGTTATTTTACACATACAAGCTTATAGCTCAACAAAATTTTTCTGACAAATAACAATTGTAAATAACTTTTTAAAAATGTGGATGCTAACTTTATAAAAGGACTTATAAAAGATTTAAAAATATTTAAATTTATAAAAGGGAATTACTTCAATTTTTTCCAAAATAAAATTGCAATTTTTATTGTTTTGGTAACAATTTTAACTTTCTTACCTAGCAATCGCTCCAAAAGGCATAGTGTTCAGAGCTATACATACTGAGTCATTCTCTCCATCTCTTTTATACCCCTAAATATTTCTGCCATTAACTTTTAACAAATAACATTATGTCTATGTTTTTTACATGAAAAAACTGAACGTTTTTGTAATTGAAAGTTCTATTGAAGATGATAATTACTATCCAAATGAATATTACAGACTTAAGCTTGATGACTTGAGGCTCAGGCTGATTTAAGTGACTCATGCAATTCAGTGGTGTAAAGACAGGCTTTCAAACCCAGCTAAAAGCCTGAATCGAGGAAAGTATTTCATGATGAGACTCAATTTTAAGCATGTAATAGGAAGTTGATTAGAGTGCTTGCATGCTTAAATACAGGCTTTAGTACCTTGCTTGGTCATGCCAAGTATAGCTTAGATACGTAAATAGTTTAGAAAACATCGTGTATTTAAAATAACTTTTTACCCTTTAAAAGCTCTTGTCCGTTTAGAATTTTCCATCTCTTAGGCAGTATTGCCATTGAAGGACACAGAGCTGAGTACGCTAAGCCCCTGGGGCTGCCCAGCTCCTGCATTTCAAGCTGCTCGACCTGCCCCTTCCCACCATGGTACATGGCCTGGACTTGTTCCTAATGAGAAAAATTCCCACCACACTTTAGGCACTGCTAAATTCCCACTCAGATCTGCACTGGGAAATGTAAAGAGAAGGTTAAGGAGGGACATCTACAAGGCGTGAGTTTCACCCAGTAAGTGCTTCTGTTTTGCCACTCCTGTTGCAAAGCCCAGCTTGCCACCCCACACAGTCTGCAGACCAGGAAAGGAAGATCTGCAGCTGAACGCAGTAGCAAACGCAGAAGGTCTCCCAGTCTTGTAAGTCTTATTGTTTGCAGTCATTTATTCAAATTTTGGAGGCAAGGCTTTATGGAGCATGAACAACACTTCTGGATGCACTCAGAAGTCCTCACAAGTCTCCCATGCTGATGGGAACTGAAAAGGGGTCACACTTTCTCTGCACTGCACTAGTTTTTCCAGGTTGACGGTGAACACTGACATTATCCTGTTTTTTTGGGATAGATGTTCTTTGAAGTAACAACTCCCCAGTAATGCTACAAATGCAGAGAGAAAAAGCTGTAGTACGTTTCTGCTATTCTATCATATTAGTACACTGATGTATTTACAAAAGTATGGTATTAAACTCAGACACAAGCCCAAAGTGCTGCTAGGCATGCTACCAGGCTGAAGCAAACTATCTGCACACAAAAACAAGCCAGTAACTGCCTCACATGTTATGGTTTCAGCAGAAACCCTCTCCTTGGCATGTGGGAGTTGGCTGGGGTCCAGCGTCAGGGACAAGGTGGGACTGGGGGGGATCCAGCATCGCTTCCTCCTCTGCCTCTCCTGCTCTTCGACAGCATGACACATTCTGTGCACAGACATGGTGATGGTGAAAATCTGTTCATCACTAATATGTAATCAACAGCTTTGACAAAGACTGTGTTTTTGTTGTGATGCAATAAGAAGAATGGAAAGAGGCTACACTCAAAGCAAATCAGTAGTGTTTCCCCTCACTTTTAAGTTGTCTGTGTAAATAGGTGCATTTAGAGTCTCACTGGACACTTAGGGGAAGGGCGTTTTCACACAGGACTGTTGCTTCGTGTGCACTGCTGGTGTGAGGGTTCATACCAGGTAGCAAACGCTTCCCTGCAGGGAAGAGTGACCTTTCTCTGTACTGTGGCAAGAAGTCTTTTATAGATACTGATGTGACTGCGATGGACTCACAGGAGCTACACACAGGCACCTTGTCAGCTGTGATCAAAGAAGCACTCAGCAGAGAAGGATGTAAACGGCTCTTTCCAGTCCCCAGTTTTTGAATGACCCCTCATAAACCTTGATCTGGATGAGAGCTGAAGCAATGGAGGGTCACCAAGGTGATTTTTGCATCTTCTTTCCAAAACTTTCTGCAGAAAAGACCTTCTCAAGACCAGAGCCACATAGGTTTGTAGTAGGAGGTGTGAAATGACAAGAGAAAAGTACAAGATCAGTTGTCCTGATACCAGAGTTGACATTTCAGATCTACTTATACATCTGAGAACAACATTTCAGCCACTGAGTTCTTGATTTAAAATGCTTCAGGCACCTTATGTAAAGATGCAGTTCCCTTAAAACCTGCAGCTGCAGAAGTCCTCTGCTGGTTCCTGCTGCCAGAGCAGGGCTAGAGTTTGCATAGCAGGTTTTATGCCACCCAGTGCCTACTGGCTTCTAGAAACCCTTAGAAGACAAACTACTTGAAGCATTTCTTCTCTAAGACACTGTGGGGTAATTCAGTAGGCTGTTTTAACAAGTGGAACAAACACTGACATCTCTGCTCCCAGTTGTAATAGTTCCTTCCTATGTGCTATTGAGTACTCTGACATCTAGAGTACTGGACAACTACTAGTGCCATCACTAGGGAGATGTCTTTTCTAACAACTCTTTCTGAAATTCCTTGCAAACTGGGAGTGTGTGTGCCCTAGGGCCTCATCTGCACTAAAAGCAGTTTGCTGGTATACAAGCAGTTGGGTATGCATATAAAAAATACAGGCTATTTCTGCCCCAAAATGACGACAATCTGTGTGAGAGGAGCTTTACAAAACCTATTTGTACTGATAAACTTTCACGTTTGTGCAGCAAAATAATTCTTCAGGAAGCTGTGTTCAGGTTTGACAGCAACTGATAACATACAGAATCATTGAATGGTTTGGGTTCTAATGGACCTTAAAAATCATCTCATTCCACCATTCCCCTGCCATGGTCAGTGATACCTCCCACTAGGCCAGGTTGGAAGGGGCTGGGAGCCACCTGGTCTAGTTGCCCTTCCAGGGAGGGGGCAGCCACAACTTCCCTGGGCAACCTGTGCCGCAACCTGTGCAAATGTCTCACCACCCTCATAGGAAAGGATTTCTTCCTAATATCCAATCTAAATCTACCCTCTTTCAGCTTAAAACCATTTCCCCTTGTCCTGTTGCTACAAGCCTTTGTAAAAAGTCCCTCTCCAGCTTTCCTGTAGTCCCTTCAGGTACTGGAAGGCTGCTAGAAGGTCTCCCTGGAGCCTTCTCTTCCCCAGGCTGAACAACCCCAATTCTCGCTGCCTGTCTTCATAGGAGAGGTGCTCCAGACCTCTGATCATCCTCGTGGCCCTCCTCCAGACTCACTCCAACAGCTCCATGTCCTTCTTACCTTGAGGACTCCAGAACTGGACACAGTACTGCAGGTGGGGTCTCAGGAGAGTGGAGTAGAGGGGGAGAATTACCTTCCTTGACCTGCTGGTCACTCTTCTTTAGATCATTTTAAAGTTAATCTAAATAATATTTGCAGATGAGAAAACATGAAAGTATGCCAACAGTCTGCTACAGAGAATTCTCAGAGCAGCAGCCCAAAATTATTATGGTTTGCTGGTAATGCCAGGCATGCCTTGGTAGTGCAAGTCTAAATATAATATTGGTGGTCATTGGTGGGCATTATTCATCTGTCACAGCTTGTCACTACCATGGTATATGACACAGAAATCAAAACAACTCCTATGTACTAACATCCAAAAATTTCAGTACTTTCTACAAATACCAGCTACATCTCAGCTACATAAAATGCACAAAGCCTCCCGGAATAGAGCCTGGACAGCTGTGCTTGTCTTTTTTGAAATTCCAAGTTTGGGTTTTGGAGTTCATCTGAAGGAATGACAGTAAGCAATCAAAGAAAAAATCTCTAATTCTATAACTGATTGTACTGGAATGTCTTGGAAAAAGAAACTCGTGGATTCACTGAAATGTCATTTTAGTGCCAGCGTGAAAATTACATCCAGATTACTTTGCTTGAACATTAATGACACTGGAGAGACAGGCAACATCAATTACAATTTGTGCTATAACCTAAGAAATTAGTGAGTGTACCTGCCTTGCATAAACGGCAGCACTCTGCTTGCTATGAAATTACCTCTAAAACAAACACAGGCCAAATTTACTGACACTGCTTGCATGTCAGAGGGTTCTGCTTCACATGGCATGGGGAACTGAACTGCGCAAGGTGACTAGTACTACAGCGCTTGAACTTTGTAATGGATGACAGACAATCTAATGGGTAATTTAGCAAAGGGCTGTTCTACTACTCAGCTTTAATGAGGGCTATATTCCATGGCCTGAAAGTATGAAAAAGTATTTAGATACGATTTGCTGAGAGAATTACAAGGCATCTCAGTGCACACATCGGGAAGGTGCTGAGGTGGAAGAATAGCTGACCATTTCGTCTGAATAAACTATTACATAACAGCTAAACTATAATAAAACCCCGATTCCAAATCAAATAAGTCTCCCAGACTGCTTAAAATGAGTCACCAACAGCTTTATAAACATACAAAATACTTGACAAGGAAGTCTCTGATAATTTTTTGGTAATTATGTCTGTGAATTGTTCTCTGTTGACATCACTATTAGAAATGGTTTCCCATAAGTTTGCACTGCTTGTTAACATCTGCTCATTAATCACTGAGGCTTTGAATATTTCTTTCATTACAAGTTTATTAGAGAGCTTACACGACCCTGAATCTGTTTGTTCAGAGAGATGTTTAATTAGCACAGAAACAATAGCTGAAGACAATACAGTTTTATTTTGTATGGATTTTTATGGATTCGAAAGCCTCTTAACAAGACATGATTTCACAAGACAGTCACAGATGATGAATTATCTGTGCATCTCAGAAATTCGTAAGGAACAGAAAACCATTTTTCATATGCTTCAAGGACACTTTCAAACCTTGTCTGTGGTCTGAACAAAACAATAAAAGTTTTGTACCAAAGTATGATTTGGAAGCAAATGCAGAGCCGAAGCTAGGAGGTCAAGCAGTGTTTTCTTAAGACAATCCTACAGGGCTGATACAGTGAACAGATAAAATTGGCCTAAAAATGAGCATGAAAAAGGAAGGATATAATCGGGGCCCGAGGAAAGAAGATCATCCCTGGGAATATGATTTTTGAGGAGAGAGGAGATTCTAACAGTTACAACACAGTGTTTTGCAGGCAGGAAGGTCCTAAGTTCAATGGCAGCCAAAGTATCACCACAGGCAGTTCACTTGACCTCTGTGGTACCTCAGTCAGCTAAGCTGTAAGACTGGCTTCCATGGAGATCCAGATGTTGCCTCTGAATTAAACTGTCCTGAGTAAATAAGTTACCAGAAGGACTGCATATCTGAAAAATGCCTTAGCCAGAGGTTACTAAAGGATATTACTAATGACAGACAAATGAGGAACATCAGAGACTGCCGTATTTGTAGATACTTCAGCCAGGGATGCTACTTTATGTAATCCTTGGAGGAAAATAAATAATGAGTTTCATTATATTTTTAAGAAAAAAAAAGCCACAGTACAAAGACAGATGCTACTGTTAAATGAAAGCTAAAATGCTTTCAGAAACAGCAGACCTAGAGTGTTAACTCAGTCATTTTAAAAGGCTATAAAAGTGCAACTGAAATCCCACAGAGTCTATCTTGCAAGATACAAAACTAGGGCCACTCATTGGCAATGCTTATGGAAAGAAAATACTTCAGATGCCCAGTAAACTCTCATTCTGCACTACCTACAAAGAGGCAGATGCTGGCCCACTCTCACACAGGCAGAAAAAAGGGATCGGTGGAAAGAACCTGTGAGAAGCCAGATGGGAAATGATGGTGACTGGCCCAAGGCCCTGACCCTAGCCCAGATTTGTTCTGGGGGGCTCTATGTGAAGCCCATTTAAAGGCAGGTCAGGTTGTGTGCAGGTAACCCCACTCAGCTCTGCATTTCATAGTCCACCTAGCATTCCAGCTTAGAAATTACAGGACGGCAGCAGCTATCTTTCATCTAGTCCTGCAGGACAACATACAGAAGGTTTCAAGCAAGTGTTTTCCTTCATTATTTTCAATCTGCTGGTTGGAACCAAACCCTGATCATTGCACAGCAGCTGCTATACTCACCTCATTAGCATAATTAAGTACCAAGCTGAAATAGATTCATAAATAAATAAAAGAAACACAAGCTATAGGACAGCAATCAAGGCTGTCAGAAGGAAACGTTTCTAGTGGCAAGCAGTTTGTCCTGATGTAGACACAGTGGTTTGTGGCTCTGGTAAGGGGATGGGGCATGGGGCTGCCTGCCATTTGCTTCCTCTGAAGAAGTTTTGGATGGCAGAGTAGAGGGGAATAGATTGTGCTGGCTGGATGCAAAGTACAAGGGACAGGCTGTAATAAGTTATTTTTGTCTTCATCAGGACCAAACACCTTAGTACAATACTCTCCAAGAAACACTCACATGACAGCCACATTTATGCACTTGTCCACAGCTGAAGACAATATGTAATGTCATAGCATGATCACATGTAGGATCTGCATCCTGGACTAAACCATTGAAGGAAGAAAAGCAGTCGATGGTGATCATAAGCCCAAAGACAATGGGCACATCTCTGGGTCCTATGATTATGCTTTTCAGATCCTCATTCTTGCTTAATTTTTATTTTCATTTTTTTTCTTTAACTCCTTCCTTCAACAAGCAGAGGGGCAAGAGCTCCATCTAGGTTGGTTTGCTATACCAGAGTGGGATGGACTTCAGTGTTTGCACCTTTCTTCGACATAAGCAGCTTTGGTTTGTAAGTGGTGTCTAGAAATGAACAGGGATTTTGCCATTTTTTTATTATGTGCAAAATGCTAGGAATGTTTAAAAGTAACAGTAACCAAAGTAACAGGGAATAGGAAATAGGAGAGACATTTATCCCCTTAGAAACATCTTTATTCCTCTTGCATTTCTACAGGAGCATAGACATTTTCTGTCTGCTTTGGCACCAAAGGCAACTTTTTCAAACATCAGAAATTTTTCTGCCTTTTACAAGGGCTGCATATATTGGATGTGAGAGCAAGAAAATGGCTGTCAGTTTTAAAACACTTTATGACTTCTACCAGCAGGACAGTGTAACAAATATGATATTCCCTTGAATGAGGCAAGCTGCTGAAGAAATATATAATTTCACAGCACTCCAAAGTCTTTTTTTTTTTTCTGCTTTGCAACTAGTTTCTGCTGTGTCAGATCCTCTCATCTAATGACATCAAAGCAACTGAAAAATGTGGACTAGGTTAAGATGAATGTATGTGTCACTTGTATTTGGCTGGCTGGGAGGTAAGTACAGTTCGGCATTAGAAAACAGGCATTTTTATTGTGACAGTGATCCATCAAAACCAGTCACAAGGGACCTGATCCAAAGTCCATTAACATCCATGGAAGAGGGATGTTTTTCCACTGATTTAATAGACTTTTAATCAGACCTACTGCCTCTTCTACAATATCCATCTACTCTGATCTTTCAAAGAGAAGATTATTACAAAGCGAAAGATGTACACACTGCCATGAGGGTCATATTCACTGATTGGCTACAGCGTATGCTGTAGACAGAATTTCATGTACCTCGAGTTGACATCAGGAGAAATTTAGAGTTAGAGAAGAGTATTGAATAACAGGCTTTTAAATACAGTAATTATAAGGTCTTTGAAACAAATACTAGCGTCGTGATTTGGGAAGCCTGAGGAATTTAATCAGCCATTCTTGATCTAATTGCCAGTGTGATTTTCACTCTATCAGATGTAAGTTTTAATCGGTTTTGAAAAGTTTGACATATGATAGGCTTCTGAGTTCTCCTTACTTGAATGCTTTATTTAGCTTATCAGACAACTTTCTAAGCACACTAGGTAACCTGGTCTGAAACTCTCACCCTTTTTGCTAGGACTCAGTGAAGTAGGTGCTGAAATGACCGAAAGAATGGCTCTGGAAAGCTATCACAGCTAAGGGCTGAGGTTTCGATAGCTACAAAGGGCCAGAAGTCACTTTCTGTTAGCATCAAGTATTTTAATTTTGATGGAGACAAAAATGAATCTTTGTCTGAAATCCCACAGTACAAGGACAACTTCAAGAACATGAAAGGGAATGCTTCTTCCCAGAGTCAAATTAACTGCTGTAGGAAACACTGGAGTCAAATACTGTGTCTGGATTTCTGCAGGGCTGCAGTGGCACTACTAATAACAACTGTCATTTCAATTTACTGGCTCAATCCCACACAAATATAGTCCTTGCAGGATCTGGTCTTAGATCTGCAGATTTGCTGAGGCAGAAATCTGTGTTCAGAATTATGCACGTAAATAATCCAAAGGCACAAGGAAGGCTGAGCTGGCACAAGTGTCTTGGGTGGCTCCAGCAAATGTTGATGCTCCCCATCAAAATATCAAGGGTTCTCGCTACCTATCTCAGGTAAAAACTCTCCTTTTTGAGGTGTGAATATTGCAAGCATAATTGCGATTCGGGGTAATGCATCTCACAGTCTTCTCTGTCTCCTAAATTCAGCATCATGCAGGGACTTTGGAAAGAGCAGCAAACTAGTCCCAATATTTGAGTCTGATCATGCTCCTGTGCCTCTTCCGATAATGCAGAAAATGGGCAAGTGTTTTCTGTCAACGCAGAAGTTCAGAGAAGGGAATGTAAGGAGGCTGTAAAGAAATGTGATGCAACATGACCTGGGCCTGATCCAGAGCTCAGCAGAGTTGATGGAAAACTTGTAATGAGCCTTGGATCCCGCTCCGGAGGGATTGTAACAGTGCTCCGTGGGGAGCCTAGGACCCACCTTCACCAGCTGCACAGCATGGTCTTGTCTTTGTGCCAGGTGGAGCCGAACTCTGACGAAACGTTGTTTGTTGTTGTTATTGTTATTATTGAAAGAAGTATTTTCACAGCAGTGAAGGTCAGCTACGAATGATGACTCACTTGCACCACAGATCTACACAAATAGCATGTGCTAAGATTACCATCTGGTATAACAATCTACATCACAAGACTCCACATTTCCTGTTACCCAGGGTAAGTAAATTTCAAGCATGAGGGAAAATTTTAGCAAGTTTCCCCAAGTACCTTTGCAGAAAGAATAATGTGGCTTACACAGAGGGGGGAAGAGAAGGGGAAATTATGAGGTAAACTCTATTCCCCTCCCTCCTGCCCACTCATCTCCCGAGAAGAAAAACATGCTAAGTTTGCAGTTCTCAATTCTATCGTATTTAAAAAGTCAAATCTATGTAATGAATACCTGCCTGGAAGGAGCCCAGCAGGATGCTGACAGCCAGGCTTTCTGGACACTGTGGAATGGTGGGTGTACATTTCACTCGCTTCCTCTCTCTCTCTTTCTCCTTCTCTTTATATTTTTTTTTATAATTTATTTAAGGCCGGGACAGAGCCATGCGTGCCGCCCCTGTGAGGGGTGTTGGATGCTGGTGGCACTGCCGGCGCTCTGCCCAGCACCCTACATCACAGAGCCTTGTCCCAGGAGCACAGCCAGGCCCATGTCCAGCTAAGCCACCCCCAAAATGGAGGTCAGGCCCTGCCACCGCCTGGCAGCAGGAGATGTGCGTGCAGGCGGCCTGTCTCGCTGGGGATGTTCTATGGGCAGCTTCCTGAGCAAGGCACAGGCGAAAACACAGACATGGAACAAACGCATATTTCCATGGACATCAATGACCTTTCTGTGGCAGCAGCTCAGAGTCATGTCCCAGCCACGACATCCACTGGCTTCATGCATGCCCAGGGGAGTAAGGGGGAAAGAGAGTTTCTGTGACAGTGCTTAGCTTACGCGTGCAAGGTGCTGGGGGCCATATTTATTGCCTGGCAGAGTTTCCCAGTGCCACTGAGCACTGCTTTTCTGTCTCCCTCTGTCCTACTTGCCCTTCTCATCACACTCACACGAGAGGGACCACGATCCTGCTGGAAGTCTAAACTACGGCTGAAGCCACCTCCCAAGGTGAAGCTTCAACCCTTCAGCCTTTGCGGATTGCCAAACACCACAGCTCTGACCTGTCATCTCGCCCTTCAGCTGCAGCACCCCATCCGTCTCCTCACAGGTCCCAGTCACCTCCCATGAGCCAGCTGCTGGATGGCCAGCCAAGAATCAAGGCCTGGCTCCTCCAAAGACACTCCCAAAACACGTGGTTCTGGGATTTGACAAGAGCTGAAAGAAAGACCTGAGCGCCTGGAGGAGAAGTAGATAAGTCTTTTCCAGACAAAACAGAGATGAATAAAACAAATAAATAAATAAAGCTGGGCAAGCCACTGGATGCCAGACGGGCTGCTCATGAGTGAGGTGGCTGGGAATCCCCTTTGGGATGCTGGCAAGGGTTTCTTTGGCCTCAGGGAGTTAATGATGTCTTTCACCATGACTCAGTGCTGTTCAACATCAGCTGCAGACAGGCTTCTGCAAGGACAACAGAGATTGCATCTCTTGCTCACATTTCAGCCAAAATCTAGCACTTGGGAGAAGGCTTCTTTCTTTCTGTTCATTTGTTTGAGTGGTAAGGACTGCAGCCTGCACTGTGGTGAAAATACCAGGAGACAGGCAGACATCAGGGCAAGAAACACAGAAATATAATGCAGAAGCAGAAGTGCCCTTCTTTCCCAGCCATGGGCACCCCTCCTGCCTGCCCTGCCCTGTCCTGCCCTGGCACACCCCTTCCAAATTTCCCATCCAAAACTCTCCTTTCCATGACTCACATGTTTTAAGCCATATCAGGGTCAGTGCTGATGCCCAGACATGAGCAGATCTTCAGGCAAGATAAACTGGTGTAGCTCTGTCAAAGAAGCTCAGAGAACTATGTCATCTGGGGAGAAACCCTTTTAAGTGAGGAACTTTTCCTCAGTTTTCTCCATAGATTTATCTGTCTATAGTGCAGTGAAAGGGAAAAGATCAGATCTTCCTCTATGCTCTGTATAGGTCTAGGATAATGCCTGCAAAATAACTGCTGCTTTCGGAATTAAATAAACAGTAAATAACGCAAAGATCATGAGTTGAAACTGTACAATCTACCTGCTGACCATTTTAATTCATGGCATCAACATAACTCAAACAAAACTGAGATCTATATATGATGGCACAACTTTTTATATCAAGTTCCAAATCTCTGTGAAAGCTGCTGCCCGTTGGCGCCAAAAGGAGGGATGTCCTATTCTTCACTGGCCATTCAGTCCAATGCAAATGCAGGTGCTTCAGCTCAGAGTAGCCAGCAAACACAAGGAAAGACTTAGTCGTAGTACATTGTATTAGAGATGGCCATGTTTTTTCCACCCTGTGATCTAAGCAACCTTTAGAGAAACTTCAAAGAATGAAATGCAAGAACGTTTATTTGCATGAGGCAGTAATATACACAAAACACGGTAGTGTTCCTTTTAACACGCAACACCTATTGAATATACAAGCTAGTACCACTCAAAGTCAGGTCAACAACACTTTTATTTCTCATTCTGATTTATCAAGGCCTGCCTCAGATTTGCACTGTTGTAAATAAGACCTCCCTTGAAACCACTGGACTGAATTAATGCAGCAGAGACCTGGTGTGAAGGCTCAGCGTGCATCAGGAGCATTTGAGATGTGATACAGTCTTGTGTAACTTCACATCTTAATGAACTAACGCAAAAGCTCCTGGCCCCTCAATTCGTTTTATATCATTTCTGTAAAGGATGATGCACTGGACACAACAGATGGGAAACATTTCAAAGCAGGGCAACTGTAGGGACATTACACTTGCCTTGAAGATGAAAATTGGGTGTGAGGAGGGTGTGCTGCATTTTTAATGGTATTTTCTTAGTTTGTAAAAACTTTGCCTAAACCCATCTCTGAAACCTCAGTACCAAGAGTATAGATTTCATTAGCAACCCTGCAAGAATAAAACTGTGACTTCAGTACTTCTGGGTTATTCTTAACATATGAGCCATTTCCTAGAGAATCCAAATCTTTGATCAACTTTATGAGAAATACCTGTGACAGAAAGAAAACATTTAATAAGCCAGAGATGTCAATTATGAGCTTTCAACCAGTTTTATACCCTATATAATGCATATAAACCAATATAGTTTAAAGGGTATTTCATCATTCTATAAATGTCCTGAACTATCTTTTTTAATATATCTTTTTTTTTTTATTAATTTGTTTCAAAGCATGAAAGATAAATGCTCTTCACATGTTCATGGTCTTACATGCCATAAGGTAAAACAAATCAGGAACAAAGCAGCAGAACTGCACAGAGGCTCTAAATTTCAAAGAAATGAAACACCTGTATTTTTTATTTAAATCAGAATTTATTCAGATGGATAAATAACTGATGTTGTGTTTCTGCTTTTTATGATTTTCTGCCTTATTTATATTCTTTTTTATCATTGTGCTTCAGGATCTGACCCTGCATCACCGATACTAAGGCAAAATTTACTGCAAAAAGAAAATGTTCATTCGTCAACATCTGTAAAAGATGGTTTTAGACATCTTGATTGTTGGTGTCTATTTTTTTATGTCTTTCAATGCCTTGGTTTTTGGAAAATGCTGAATTCCAGTCTCCTGAACTGAACAACCATTATAAGACTCGAAGACAGACATTCCAAATATCTGTTTGCTTTGGTAAATCTTGCTCTTTAGTCCGGAGTTTTGCAAAGTTGTTCATCAGCATGTCAAAAACCTCTGACCGTCATTATTATAAAGAGTGATAAAGAGTGAATTTTACATTCAAAGCTCATGTACACCTAATTCTGCTTTTTATCATTACCAGTACACTTTGTCTGAGAAACAATGGGATGTTTCCTTTATGCAACTAGACAAATATCCCGGACAGAGAAAATGTTAAAACTTTCAAATTAACTTAAGTATTCAACCAGCAGACAGGCTAAATCCAGCTGCTTTAAAAGTGCTTTCATCCCTTCACAGGCTCTGGGCCTATCTGTAATACCTTATGCTTCCATTTTGTGAGGTTTCTTGCAAAACATATTAGCCTCAGTAAGAAATCTTCAATTCCCACGGAGAATTACATTTCAAAATGATGCTCTGTGCTAGTAAGTAATATTTTTCCTGGGCTTCCACATATGGCAATATTTATCTTCAAAGTTTTCCTCTTTGGCTCGTAGGCTGGTTTGTAAACCAGATGGTCTTGTGTGGCCTAATTGTAAGATGATTTGTTGTGTGATTCAGTAGCATTGTTTATTTGTACAGTGGTTTGATGGAATTTGTAAACTGCATAATATTGTTTTACTGAGTTTTCTTTTATGAAAGAGCCACATCTTGCTCTGGCATTTGTGGCAACAATTATAATTAAATGTAGTTCTCAAGATACTTTGATCTCTGTTTACTTGCTGCATTGAACTCATAATATAAAAGCACAATATTTTTCATTTAAGCAGCAAACCAATGCTGGATTTAAAGGTTGAGTGAATGTACCAAATTTTATTTAAAAAAAAAACAACAAAAAACCCCCAAAAAACCCAAAACAACAAAAATACAGTATCAAACAAATAAGATGTTAATTGAATGGTGGAAATTCGATGGCTTTTCAGCGGTGTCAACATTATGATTTACTTAGAGCTAATGTTTTTGTTCCCCTTTTAACAGGTCTCTTCCATATGGTTTCTGCAGAGATGTCATCTTTGCTTTTTTGAGACAAAGAATAGTTTTGACATACTTGATCACTGTGTATGGTTTCTTGTATTCGTATAAGTATTCCTTAGCTGTGAATATATTTAGTCTGCCAAGTCTGTAAAAGGATCTAAGAGCTTTCTGGCCTTCCCACTCTGTTTCTATCATGAAAGGTGCCTTCAGTGGTCTGTTTGGTTTCTGGTAGGCAGGCTTGTGAAGGGGTGACTGTGACCAGGAACCCAAGAAATACTTTGGAGAACAGGACTCCAAGGTTACAAGATCGGGAGGCTTCTTTCACTTTGAGGAACCCTGCTTCAAGTCAACTCATTTCATTCAAATCACACATAAGTGTCCTAGCTGTTGCTGGTCTATATGGCAAGCTGAGGGACACAGTTCAATGCTGTACTCTTTTTCAAGAGAAGTCCACATCAGATACAAGAAAATCAACGCCATGCATTCATGGCGTTGATACAGCCAAACCTCAGAAGGCAGACTGCAGAAGGAAGAGATACAAGAATCAGATTTGGCTTTCAGCCTCTCAAGCAGTTCCCTTAAAGCAAATAGATCTATATTTTTTGTATGGATTAGGAAATACTTTAGTACAAAGATGCTGAATGTGTCACCTCTAGTACGTGATTTACAACAGATTTGCAATAAAGCAGAAGAATCACAATCTGCTAAGCAAATGCTGTAATTATTTCAGCAGCAAATATGGGTGCAATGGTGATTCACACAGAGTCTGATTGACCTTTATTTTTTTATTTGGACATTTGCTACTTTTCATCCCTTTATAAAAACATATTCTGTGGCAGATTACTCTTGAAAAGATTATAAAGAAATAGATCAAGATTCAGAGACAGACACATACCCATAAGTAACCCAAGTTACTAGTCTGAGACAAAGCTACTCCCACACAATGCCGGGCCAGCCTAGGGATGCATCATCATTTTTTTACTTCCTTGACAGAGATAGTCACTACTCTTGCAAGTCTTTGGTATAAAAACTTCTCATTCTGCCTGTTCGCAGCAGAGAGACACCTCTGGAGAGACGTCTCTGGAGACGCAGCTGACATTTCTTGTTCTTTGTGGTCATTTACTGCTGAATGAGATTCCTTCATGCTTAGATTTTCTCTTAGGTGAGGCAATGGTTGAACATCAAGACATATCTGAACACAGTTTGTCTTCTGCTGAGATCTACCTTATCTCTAAGGGCCATCATAGCTTTATTCTCTTGTCAGGTTACCACTACTCTGCAGTGAACAAAAGCCCAAACGGAAGTGAGAAGCGCAGCTAAAAACTTCTTTAAGAGGCGTTTGCCTTCCCTTCCCGTTAGCTTGTGGAGAGTATTGGCACTGAGGTGCTTCACCCTCTTATCACAGACAGGAGGGTACTGGGATGTTTCTGGAGAGGCTTCTCATTAAGACACTTGCACAGGTGGACCAGTTCACCCTACAAATATTTTTTGATTATTATTGTTGGAGAAAATATTGTCAAGGCTGGAAACAGTTTAGATGGTTAGCTGTTCCTTCTTCCTCAGATTTTTTTCTCTCCACAAGAACATGAAAACCTGACATTTTCTTTCTTGTTTCTTAAGTACAAAAGAATGATGATGATGACTGTTTCACTTGGGAGATATTTTTGCTGTATGCTGGAGGCAGGGGGAGAGGCCATTCCTCTGAAAAGAGCATATTCTCCATCGAAAAGCTGCAAAGATCACAACTTCACTTAGTGCCCTGTTTCAGACAGTCTGTGGAGTCAAGTAGATGTCACTGTGTTAATTCAACACAGCCCATGGTTTCAAGCACTTCTTTACAGTCAGGAACACTGGAAACTCGCTTTCATGTTTGAAATGAAAACTGATATACTACTCTGACTATATTACCCTAACAACCAAGAGGGCAAATGACTGAATTCTGCTCTCGAGCTGAGCTCAGTGCCCAGCATTTCTGATTGGGGAGTATAAGACAAATACACTTGCCTGTTTTCTCAGAAGTCTAAGATATCGCCACAAAGTCTGATAAAACTTTGCAGATAAATTTATCTCTGGGCTGAATTTCAGTATCAAATGATCAGCCTAAAAACAATTTGAGAAAGCTATAAGCAACTGAAAGGGTAGTTTCCCCTAGCTATAGCCATATAATACACACAGCAAAAGAATTGAATCTAGGACTAAAGAATGTTACTGTCAATACTGTTGGATGAGATAAAAATGACAGCAATACTTTGTAAAATATACCAGTTTAAGTGATAATAAGATCAATTTCCTTCTTCAGAAAATTGGCATATTCCTCATTTTTCTAGATATCAAATATAAACTCAAATGTGTAATATAGATGCTTTCATGTAGGCTACTGTGGCAATCAATGTTCAAACGTTTTACAAACACACATGCTTTGTATGAAGCCACCAGAAAACTGGCAAGCTGAGCCTGACCATTCTTAGTCAAATGACTTTAAAGCCTGGTTTGTCCCCTGTTGAAACAGTTGTGTTGGAGTAATGCTAAAGTAAGAGAACCGGGTAATAAAACCAGTCAGTTCAACCCAGTCGCCTCCAAAAGCCATTTCCTGCATCCAGCAAAGCAAGTTGCAAAAACAACCTCCTACGGCTGGAGGAACTCAGAAGTGAAACAGTCTCTGAAATTCCCTTTTTTCCTCCCGCGGGCCATATAGTAAGACTTCTAAGAATATAACTAGTGAAGCTGTCCAGAAAGTGCAAAGATACTTAGCAAATAAAGGGAGAGGCTTATGAATACAGAAAAAAATAGATAAACATTGCAGTCTTATGCAAATTTTAAATTTATAAAAGGTCTTTAGTTTTATATGCACCACTTTAATCTACGCATCCACAGAATTGAATCAAGGATGATTTGATTCCTTCCTTTCTTGCTATGTGCATTCTTGCTTGCAGGTGTGTAGATGGAGTTTTCAAATCTGCAGCCTGTGACACATATTTTTGCATATCCATATTCATAGGCTTCTGAGGATGGATTTCTACCAGCATAAGCGAGAGTCACTGATCCCTCCTACACTGCTTGTAAGGGGGGAGGAGATCTGGTCAGTGAGACAGTTGATTGAATGAGGGTCTTGTGGAGACCAAGGCACAATATTTTTATGTTATTTACATGGATGGCCCATTGTTGAGAGTGCGTTGAAGGTCCTTCTTCGTGCCCAGCCTCTGGAACACCTGGCATGTTACAGCACTGCTTTAAGGGACCTGGCACTAGAGAAACACAGGGGTTTAATGCTTGAGATCTCTTCCTCAGCGCTTGGGATACTCACTGAGATTTATACTACCTGATAGTCACCATCTGTTACCTCCAAAGCAGAGGAGGAACATTTAATACTCAAATAAGAGACAGAGGCCAGGAGAGCAGTTAGGGATGCTTAGCCTCAGAAAAAAAGTTAATTAAGTTCTTGTTAACAGCTCATTTAAATTATGTCTCCTGACTGGTAATGACCTCAAAATGTATGGGTGACTTTCAGTTATCCCTAGGTAAATTTCTACCTCCCTAAAGACACCCCTAGTCCAAGACAAAGGATGAGAAATGGAAACAGCCCTTTGTGCTACGGAAGCACAGCCAAGTCCAAAGCAAATGTACAACAAAAATTAGTTCAGTTTTCCTGTGGCTTTATGTAGGGCCTATACTTTATGCTGACATAAACCTTCTGTTGTATTCATCTTTCCTGCTCCGCTTTCTGTGATCCTACTCCGTGTACATCAGTTGGCTGTATTTGACACTCCAGATCTGCAGTGATTCACCTCCTGTGTTATCCATCATAACTGGATATCAAAGTGAAAAAAAAAAGAGTCAGCTCCTACTCTTATTTACAGTCTTTTGGCTTTTTTGTAATTCAATGTTTCGTAGGAGAAGCAGAGGACACAACATATTTCAGAATATCTCCAATTCCATCTTTCCCTCCCAAATGTCCACAAATTGATCCAGACCACCTCTTTGAGAATAGGTTACATACTGCAGAGGAATGCATAACTTGTCCATGAACTGCTGCATATTTTGTCCTGTGTATTTACATTTTTCCAAAGGAAGAAAAAAAAAAAAGCAGGTTTTTCCGGATAAAGATATTTTCTGCTTTTGATGGATGAAATTAGTCTGCATATCCTTGGAGACTGCCAACAAGTTTACACTAGGAACTGGAATGAAGCCATCAATTTGTTTCACATGAGTTCCATCAGATGGCAAAAACCCCAATTCATAGTCCCGTAATGCTGGTCTTTTAATCACTGAAGAATGAGGTGACCTAATGTGCGGTGTCCCACTACCAGTTCTGTGGGAACCACCTTGGTGTGTAAGGACACTTTGACTGTCTCTGATTGACGTTACTATCAATAGCAATTAGATTTATACATCTTTGTGCTTTGGGAGAAAAATATAAGACCATTCTGTGAGACTTGCATCTGGCATTCTTGGAGCTATTCAAGTGCAAGAACTTCTAATGTCTTAAGCTAAAAGCCTTACACATTCCAGCAGTGAATTTGGTGATTAAAGTTTGGTTACAAACCAGTTGCAGGGATTGGACCTAACTGAATTTTGTAAAAGTGGTTCAGGTTTGAACACTACATTAAAGCTCCAAACACTTAATTTTTGACTTTGGTAAAATGTGGAGTCACATGTTAACATTTTTATTAGATCCATCTCTAATTAGTTGGATAAAATAGTACGTAAGAACTCCTTTCTGAGCCTCATGGTGACCTTCACTGAATAAAAAGAGACTTGGGTCTCATTTGCCTTTTGTATCTTCCCTGTTCTCTTTCTTGTGGAAAGTGCTTTTGGTATGAGTTGCATGGACCTTTTAATTGGGACCTGCCTACAGTATGTGCAAACAGTGCTGGGCACCAGAGATTGGTGACCACTGACCATTCCTGCCATCATCTTGGTTTGGCACCAGAACACCCCATTCAAAAGAAATATTTGTTTCTTGGACCACCATATGTTTTAAGAAAGGTTTATACTCCAGGGGTTCTGTATTAGATTCCAGCAGGTTACTTCATTAAATGAGCATATCAAATTTGATTGGAAGTTCTCATCAGCTTTCTGTTCCATTTAATTTTATTTTTATACAGATGAAGAAATTACTGTTACACCCATACCCACTGACAAGCCAACTACATTACTTCACATTTACTTTATAACCACATATAATTACATAACTTCTCCGTTTATTTTCTTCCAGAACTCATGGCTCCTCATAGAATCTGTTCCATCTGATCTAAGAGGCAGATTTTGGCCTAGAAAATGGTTTTCAAGACATTTACATGGTTTGGGTTTTTTCCTATATTGAATATTCCACATTTATTAACCACAATTTGATTCAAGCAGAGCATCAAGGGCTTCACTGATACAGTCTGAACAGGCTGTGTTAGTGCAAGGAAAAGACAAACCCAGCATCAAAATATTCTGCATAAATCTCATTATCGTGGGAGAGCTTCCATCATTTCAGTCCCATGCTATAAAATCTCTCCTAGCACACTGTGTTCCCTCCATTTCGTTCCTCTCTAGTTATAGGCACTACAACTACTTTCCCAACTAAAATTTCCAATCAACATTCCTTCTCAAATCCTCCTGTTCTTCACTTATTTCAGAAATATACCAGACAGAATCACGAAGTATTCTCACCTCACTGCGTGAGGACTACCTTGGATAAGAATGGAGTTGTCAGATTACATTCATGTCAAAGGACATAGCTGGGTAACTAAACATAGCAAGAATTCAAATTAGTATCTTGCAATTTTGGCAGGACCATAGTTTTATGCTGGTATGAACTCACTGAAATCAATTAAAGCAGATAACTGTAAGGCTGGAGTGTAACTGTGGTGAAATGGCCCCTAAGATTGTTTTTAATGCTCATCCCAAGTTGCATTTTTAAACACATATTCACAGACCACATTTTTCACCACCACCATTTGTTCTAATTTATCACAACAACAATCTGGCATAAACATATTCTTTCATTCATGTCAAGAAATGCTACGCACCCCTTAGTTCCCAGAGAAAGCACCAAGTAGAGCAGATGTTCACCCCTTCTAGTCATCAGTCCCTGGTCTGGAAGCATTTTCATATATGATTTTATCAACTCTAAAAGTAATGATTCAGTGCTGCAGCCCTTCTTCCCAAGAGTTTTATTTATTTAAGTGACTAGAGCTGCAGAAGTTCGGGTAAGAAAAGTTGCGATGCCAGGCTCCATAATCCTTACTTGCTTAGATAATGCAATTGCATATTGCAGAGTGCATGGAGAGAGACTTATAACAAACTAGAGGATCTTATTATTTGTCAAAAAACCCCCACTTTCATGTGTCTGTGTGACTGCTGCTGACAGACTGAAACAGCTGAAGCAGTTGAGCACTAGCGTTTCTTGTGCTCTTCTAGCCAGTGACAGAAATAGTGGCTGGGTTGGACCACGACTATTCACAGATTCATGGGGGTGGGCAGGGGTCTTTGGGGTGTCCAGACCAACCTACTGTTCAGACCAGGTGCAGTGAGAGCAGGCTACCCACAGCCTCGGCCAGACAGTTTTGAGCATCTGCAAGGAAGAAGATGTCATGCCCTCTCTGGGCAACTTGTTCCAGGGCTTGGCCACCATCACTGTAAAAATATTTTCCTTGCACAAAGCCAGAATTTGCTGTGTTCCAACTTGTGTCTGCTGCCTCTCCTCCAACACCCCATCTCATCCCATTGTAGACTATTTTGTATGACGTCCAAAACCAACAGTGTCACTGAGCTCTACTAAAGGATGCAATGGCGCGGGACCTTTTACTGTATGGGCATCATGGAATGGATCACCTTCTCACCTCCCATACCACTACAGAAATGAGGAAGAAACTACCTTGAGAACACGTACCAGACGAAAGCCACCAAAACAGGACTTAGGGCATGGTTCTGGTGAGGGATCAGGTACAGTGGGACTGGGGGGTGACACCGCTCCTGCCCAGGGCAGTACCTGTCCTGTACGCACATGGGACAGTGCTGCTGCTCAGCTCAGTCAACCAGAAGCCACTTCTTGTCTATAGATCAAGATATACACTGCCGTGCCTGAGGGGAAAGCAATCCTCAGGGCAGACATGATCCCTGCTCACCCTAGATGGCTGTTCTTTGCCTCAGCCTGTGCTGGACTGCATCAAGGTCACACACACTAAAATCACACACCTAATAAGGCTTTGCAGGGATTATGCTGAGCCAGAGCTGACGAATCGCCTACGCCAGAAGAACACTGCCATATGAAAGCAACACCAGCATATAATTGAAATAATTTATTTACCACTAGAGCACCACAAAAACAGACATACAATGTGTTAAAATACAGAGTAATCGATCACCAAAGTACAACACAGCTGTCCTTTAAGTTCCGTGGGTTTTTTTCTCCTTTAAACCATGCCAACCATACAACTGTATTGAAGCTAAACACATAAAAAATGCTGTCCTACCCCACCCAGCTAAGTGCTAAGATTCCCCCTTAGGCCCAGTCAGTCCCTTGGGTCTGATCTTTCAAGGTGCTGAACATTTCTCACCAGTTCTCTGGGACTTTGCTCAGTGGCAATTACCTCGTGGTGACAAAGCCTTTGACACAAAGTTCCTGAGCTGTTGCAGACCCATCCAAACATCATTCAAGGGGGATTTATATCAGACCTGAGCGGTGCTTAGGACTCACATTACCCCACTCTGTAGAGGGGAATTTCACCCATGAGTTCTGCACATTGTAGGATCAGGCCTAACATCCTTGGTAATTAAAGGGAAATACATGCCTAATAAACAAATAAAATAATTGTAGAAGCTTTGTAATAGAGTATTTCAAATACTATCAGTGCATTTTGAGGAAAAAAAAGTTTTTTAAAAGAGTATTTTAACTTGGGGTAATGACTTACAGAAACAAGATTTCATACTTAAATTTAGAGAAAAACTCCAAACCCAAACCGAAATTTTCAGCTGCGTCCAGCGCATAGTGAGTATAGTTGGACAACTATGCTATCTCCTATTCCACTTTTTCAAAGCTTCAGAACTGGTTTTCAGCTGCATTCCTATAGCAGAGAATTGCAAAAATGTTTTTAAGTTTTTTAAAATGTGTTCAGCCTTGTCTTCTTTCCTGTCCAACAAACATACAGTTCTCATACTGAACCTGATAAAACTAATTTTGATGCCATATACAACAAAATCCAGAGTATTTACTACCCTGAGGAGTTTCACTGAGTTCAGTGCATCTTCTCATTGGAGTAAGTCTGGCTCAAGCAAGTGTTAGCAGGACAGATTTTTCACTTGTTCATCTCAACTCACTAAATAAATCAGAAGTCTAACATACCTCCTCCTCTAGTGCTGAGTCAACGGGTGAGATTAGATCATCTGTGGGGCTACGTTTCCATCAAGGCAATAAGCACAGGCTCTACCGAAGTCCTGAGGAGCTGCGTGTGCAAGCTGCTGTGGTACTTCAGTTTTGCATCAGTGTTCTGCTGAAGCCAAAGAAATTGCACTTCTTAAAACTGGAGCTGGCAACATCAAGCTCAGGAGCATCCTCCCAACACCACTCGGGTCAACGACAGAAAATGTCCTTTGCATCCAAGTAGTATGTGTCCAACACAGTTTTCCAGCTTTGCTGCACAAAACCATTCATCATATGATATGAACTGAATGCGCCTTCTTCACGATTTTTTGCTAATTTAGACTAGGGCTTGTTTTAATTTAAAAGTATGAGGTGGGTATTTTTTTTTCCTCCCTCTACAATATTTAAACATGTGTAACAACAACAAAATCCTAGGAACCCCATGTTCCTTTTTGCTTTTCTTTTTTTAAGAGCTTGAATGTGAACTCAATGGAAAAAACACTGGCAAACTCACAAAAATCAAGGGTCTGATCCTGCTAAACCTTACATACACACCAATAGCCTAAAGGGGCCTGCTGTGCCACTGCAGAAGTTAAAGGCAAACCTCTGTTATGCGCAGCAGGAGGAGGATCGGTCCCACAGCCTCACTGCAGGGCCAAATCCCCACTGCGTGCAAGGCCAATGCGTGGGCTCTGACTGCAAACTGATCCCACTCATGCCCTGTTCAGGGCACCACCACAGCAGACGCACGGTGGTGAATGTCATTCTCTGCAAGGGTTTGCCTCACCTCAGCCAGGCTGGAACACCGCTTCTTGCAACACCTAGCTCCCTGCCCATTTGTTTGAATGTCTATAGCCGAAAAAAAATTTAAAAAGGTCTAGGAATCCAAACCGCATCGCAATTCATATGTTACAAACGGGGACGACTGAGGAGGGAGGGGAGGAGGGGGGGAGAGATCATTTAACCCATCCTTTTTATAAAAACAGAAAAACAAATGGAGTCGGGTAGCTTATGTCATAATGATGAACAATATACAAAGCACATGTATAGCAATTATTATGAAACATGTATTTGTAGTGCAAGTCAAAATATAGGGACTCTACTCATACTGGCCAGCTAGAGGGAAACACATGATTCTGAGTGATCAAAAAGAGCCCCAAATTCAAATTCAAACTCATGAGAGCTGACAGTATTACAGAGTACAAAAATATGGTGAAAATTTACACATTACACATAAAGTACTTAATTTTTTAATAGTTTACAAATAGAGATCTACAGATATGTTTCCAATTAAGCTGGCTTCTACTACCCACCTATTGTAATACTCTAGGTATGGTTACATATACCAAAAGAACAAAAAAATCCCATAGCATAGCTATACAGCAACATATTAAGGTCTGAAGATTAGACCAGTACATGTTAAATATTTCACTGGTTTACTAAACTGACATTTTAAATCATTTACAGTAAAAAAAAAAAAATCTTATAGACTTGTCTTTGAGACTGAAACAGAGTGTCCTTTATTAGTAAATTATTCAGTATTTAAAACAAGGGTTTGAGACCTTACAAGAAGCCTCTCCAGGCAGCTGGCATGAAAAATAAGGTATTTTAAAGGCAGAGTTTCTCATTAATGTAATAACTGATTTCTATTTTAATCGAACTAAACTAACCACTACTTTTCTGATTCTTTTGAGCTTGTGTTCCTCTCGGCTTTGTATGTATTTCTGGCAGCTTATTTGGTCTCCACTTTGTCCACATTGGCTGGCTTTCTTTTTTCCAATGGTGATTCAGAAATGTTCATTTGATAGTTTTTTACACACAAATAAATAATGCACTGTTAACTCTACAACTAAGAGGAATGGGTAGGATGCCTATTGAGTAACAATACAGAGAGATCAAGTAAGGCACGGGACAGATACAGCAACTCCACTTCATGGGATTTTCCTGTTTTTTTCCTTTCACATAACACTAACAAATTTCTTCCAGTGTTTATTTTTTAAAAGGTTTTTTTTTCTTTAACTTTGCTTCTTGTCTATCTCACGCTATTGTTTAGGTGAAATGTAGGATAAAGGCCTTCAATGTTTTGCTTCAGATGCCAGTTTAAAAAACAAAAAACAAAATACTTTCGAACAGTTCAGACTAGTACCGCTTTTTTTTTTCTTCTTTTTTTTTTTTCTTTTAACACTGATGAACCTGGGTTTTCAGTTTTATTTCTTTCCTTCTCACTCTCTCTTTCTTTTTTTCCTTGGCTATTTTTTTTTAATACACACACGTCATGCTGTTTCAGGGGTATCCTTTAGCTGCACTTGCAAGACTTTACGATCATGTTGGATAGCTGTTCAATTTTGGGTGTTTTGCCAATGTAGTAGAGGATGGTGAGGGGTTCCAAATCCTGGGACACGCAGCATGGAGAGGCAGAAGCTTCTGGATTTATGGTATTATACAAGCTGAGTACCTAGAAGGAAAAAGGAAAAAAAAAAGATTAAGTCTGCTACCTCTGCCTTCCTGCCACTGCAGAGCAAATTCCTTTCCACATCGCTTCCTCCCACAGCGCCTGAGAGAAAGCCCACTGAAAGCAGCAGGAAGATTCCTGGATTTTAATATTGCTTTATGCTTCTCCAGTTCAATCTGGTGTCACAATCTGCCTGAGTTTACTAAGGTTTTATCTGTACAGTCTTCAACCTCAAAACAGGCACAGGCCTGGAGCCTGCCTTGAAAGCATAACCCTCTGAATAAACACGCACATTGTATTAATATAGAAAGAAGAAACAGAAAGGTTTTTTTCTGTGTCTTCAGATTGCCATTTGCTGTTACAGGATTTTGGCTTTACAAGTGCACCAAGGGGAGAAGAGAGCCCTTCAGTGCATAAGCATGCCTCTGCTTTTCCACTCTGGCTACATTTTACTGAGTCCATTAATGCTGCCCTGCAAGCACCAGGACTCAAGCTGCAGCTACTCCTGTTGAGAACCGCCTGCAGTGAAGTTAGCAGCGCTGGAGCTTTATGTCAACATTGGATTCACATGCATGGTTCTCTGCAAGGGAAGTATGTAGGGTTACCTGATGATGATGTATAGGTATTTCTGAGGATGCCATTAATGTGTTAGCCAAACACCAAGCAACCTTTTCCTAGAACTTCAACACAACATTTGCAGCTTTCAGAAGAGCTGCTCAGGACAGCAACACTAACTACTTTATTAAGCAACTTCTGACTACTTGGGCAACTATCCAAACCACATATTTGTGACCATGACAGTTACTCTTCCTCTTTCCTTTAAAAACAAGTGCTGCTCTGAACTGTGTACACTACTACTCCACACCAGCATGGAAGCATACTTTCCTTATTTATACTTCTGCCTGCTGATATTGTGAAGGATATCTACACCTGGGTCTGTAAGTTCAGGAAGAACAGACTATCATGGCTTTACAGACCAAAGCGAAAGCAAGCTGTCCCTTGGACATGAAGAATTCTCCCTGATGGCCGACATTGATCTGGTATTTTAAGGGAGGCTTGCAAAGGGGAGACATCACTCTTAGTATGAACCTGAGGGTGAAATTCTTACTTTATGACAACTGCAATGCAAATGCCTGCCTCTTGTGTTTACTGTCTAGACATCCTTATTGATAGTTGAGAGAAATACGTACTTCACATCAGAATACTCCTCATCCTAAGGCAGTTGGCTAAAATACCATATCTAATCTCTAAAATAAAAAGTCTCATCTCAGACGACTATCGGTTCTTTGGCATCCCAGTCATAAGGTTCTTCCTTTGCATATGTATTTTCAAAGTACAAGAATGAATTTATCTTTTGAAGTAAAAGAAGCATGTTCTATCAGTACATTTTCATGACATTCAGCATAGTAGTGTATCAGTAACAATGAAAAATTAAGAATGGCAGGTCATAAAAAGTAAGTGATAATTAGGTGGTATGACTCAGCCCTTTTGTTACTCTTACAGTGCCTCCCCCTGTGCCTTTGCTGACCAAATTCATTGTGCACTCTTCCAGTCATGCTCTAGAATGAAAGGTCCCATGCCTGACAGCCTCCCAAAGATACACCACACTCATATTCACAAAAATCATTCAATCCATGCATCCGTATTTCATACCGATGAACATATTAAAAAAAAAATTTCTGGGCCAACACATTCACACTAGCTTGAGGCCATGTGTGAGTTCCTTGATAAAGCCACATTTCGTCATCCTTAGTTACGGAGATAGTAAATACAAGCTTTGGGCACTGGTGCTGATGTCAGTCCTAGAAATATTTCTCACCCTGCAGTTATAAAATACAAGCTGAAAATCAGCAAAACCATTACTTACTCTGCTGTGCTGAGTATCTGAGCTCCATAAATACGGACAGGCTCCTGCACAGAAATTAGCATGATATCCTTTAGGTTCATGTATCCATTTCCAGCCAAGATCCCTCTTAAAGTCAATATAAAGTGGACGCAGACAGCAATTATCCTGCACGTTCCTGGGAAATAAAATACAGACAAACCCATTGGTCATAACAAAGCCAAGACAGACAATAAAAATAATCCAGTTGCTTGCTCCCTGAATGATGCTTTACAGGCAGGTAAGTCCAAATCCCAAAAATTCACAACCAAATCACATCAACAGTAGATTATACTGTAACTGGAATCAGATGCTTAGCTGTGGCGAGACTTGCTTATACAGACAATGCTAATCGTTTTCCTGGAGGACTAGTAAGTATTTTTCTTCAGGTCCTAATGAGCTGCCTCTGAGTAGGTGAGCACAGTAGGGGTGATAATTTAATTATGGGGCTGATGGGTCCAGGAATCATCCCACATGGAACTCAGGCTCTGCTTTCTAAGGCTACAACCTTCCTCATATGTCACAGTCTCTGCAGGATTGCAGAGTGCGGGGCAGATACCTGCTGCACACAGACCCCACGGGTCTGTGAATGAGGGTCCACACTGTATAAATGCCAACTCTAAAGAAACATTATAAGCAACTGCATTACACCCCACAGGCTGGTACTACTGTGTAAGTATACTGAATATGGATGCATAGTTACCTAAAACAATAGGCAGCATCTAGAGCACGCTTCTTCCGTCGACTGGGCTGTTGCGACTCAAGTCTGTAGGAGGGTAATAACATTAGCAGAAGATGTGGGGTCTTCCCACTGTATTTTTTCCTATTGGACTTTAAAGCTTTCACATCACCACTGGAATATGTGTAGTCATCAATACCTTCAAAAAATACATTTTGGTGATAAACATTGTGTTGCTTTTTCTTCACAAATTAAATAAACCATCTCTTTAAAAAAATTCTCTCAGAAACTGGGCAATGACGGTGTGAGCTAAGCATGTATACTGGGGACAAGTGGGGGCAAATTTCAACCAGAGATCCCCAAGATCTTCACGGTTCTCATGTTATATATTGTATCAGCCCACCCACGTTCCCAGCCATTTAATGGAATTTCAGTACATTTACCAGAACAGAAGAGATTATTTCAGCCCCTGCATCTGCATGTTTCAAATGCCCCAAGCAGTGATGCTTTTACCACCTCACTTAGGGCAGTATCCCTTTTAACAGCTATGTACCTTTTAAAACCTTGTAACACCATTAAAGCTGCTCTGGATACTTCACTTGCATTTCCCACTGCTTACTTCCATTCCATTAGTTTTCTCTATCAATCAGATTTACCTCTTTCTAATGCTTGTAAATTCTCTATCTCCCATTGCCGATTTATTTAAACCTGCTAATTTTTCCCAGAAAAGCAGTTATTCTAGCTTGTTCCTTTGTAGGAGCATGGCAAGGACATTGATCAAAATATTTTTTCTTGAAATGAGAATCAGCGACCTCACACTTTGTATTTTCTTTTGAAACATTAACTGCCTTACTAGCTTCTTACCATGACAATAGCACAGGCAAAAGACTCAAGGTATTTGCCTTTCCTAGGAGCCCAAATAGCCCATGCTAGGCCTGTTGCTAAGACCCTTTTGAAAATTAGCCTCCTGAACCAGATAATACTATCTAAAAGGATACACTTCCCTTTTTGTAACATTTGCAATTACATCAACCAAATATCATACCAACAATTTTTAAGATACGCAATGGCTTTAATCATATGTACAGTACATGTATTTACTTAAGAGAAAAAATTCCAACATAGTGAAACAATGGTTAGAAAAACTTAACACTTAACAAGGAATACAGCCAAATCTTTGGAAAACAAATGAACCAAATCATGATATACTTTAATAAGTGAGAACTGTATAAACAGAATTGGGGTTTATTCTAATATAGCCATATTTTTATACGTAGTGGTGGATGATAACTATAGCACTGTCAATTAAATAACATAAATAACATTTCCCTTTTTGAGACTGAAAGTTGAATGGCTTAAAAATACAAGGGAGCTTATGTGACCTTGATATATTTACTCTATAGCACCTTGTCTGCTGTCCATAAGAAGCACATATATATCCATAACTGTAACTACACACTGTTGTTTATTTTTAATGACCACTCAATCCAATCTTTCAGTTTTTACCAAGCTGTCAACATAAAAAATACTTTGTGTACCTAATATAAAAATATGTTACAATAAATTCTATGTGTCAATGTAGATTTATATATAGGTAATCAGTGTTAACTAATGTAGTTCTGTTGACTTCCCCTGAGAATCAGACTTCCACTGCTGGAAGTAGAAGCACATAGACAGCCACTCCTTTTCTGTTTCTTCAACCCACAACGCACTGACCTTAAAACACTGTAGGGCATTTATACAAGCCTGGCACCTATTGTTCAGCTCCTCCCAATGTGACTGATTCCATATGATATGGCCATAAAATAAAATAAAATAAAATAAAATAAAATAAAATAAAATAAAATAAAATAAAAAATAAAAAAGAGTAGAGATTTAGTGTGCCTGAAGAGCTAGAAATAGGTGTGCTACCAGGTACTTACAAAGACTGGGACCCTTTATACTCAGGGCAAAGGAAGGTGTTTCTGTAAGCAAAGCCAACTGTGGCCTTACCTATACTTAGGAAATTTGCCACCACAAGCATTGTTTAGCACCCATAAAATGCACAATGCTCACACACATATCTACCCTGCAAGCAGCTTATATGCGAGTCAAACACCACCCTAATTTGACTTTCCAGCAGTAGCCTTCTCTACTAAGCCTGAACAGTTACAGTGCTAGGATGGACAGCAGTCAAAGGGTTTATTTTTAAAACATTCAAAGTTTCCTCATGACTATCGAACAATGCATGGTCTGCTGCGCAAGAGCCTTCCCTACATTCAAAACTGTACGTGTATCTGGTGTGCATGCTGCAAACTGTAACACAGACACTTTAGGACACTGAAGCTGTATGCGTGAAATGAGATGGCTTATTCATGTTAACTGGTTTTAGAACAGTTCAGCTGATACAGTTTTACCCTTGTGCCCTTTTCTACCAGCTGATAAGATTCTCAAATGAGCAAGTTTTTAATCACTTGAATGACATTTTAGAGATGCAGTAATGGCTCTTTGTTTCCCTCAATTAGTAAATACCACCACACTTAAAAAAGGGTTTTTTTCTTTCGTTACCTGCAAATCTTGCTTCAAGCTCCTCACTTTTATTTGGGATGATATAATTATTGGAAGGCACGAAGGTGCAGCACGGACAATGCAAGCTTATCTTAAATCCAAGGTTCCTGTCTGAAAAACATAAAAGTAAGTGGAGTTGATTTTTACACATGGAATGGCCCTGAACTATTGCTGAGTTAATGGAGGAGCAGTTGGGGCAGGTGTGAAGGCAAAGAGCACTTGTCACCTCTGTGATGGAGCCACTCATGTACAGCCTCAGTGACATCAAAAGACAACCATTCTCCTTCAGCTCTTGTTTTAACTACTTTGCTGTCAATGTAGCGCTGTCCTGGTGAGGATAATTCTTTAGATTTTAGAACCTGTGAAAAACAACAAATATGATTGCCTACAGGTTAACATTTACCTGTTTTTTATTAAAATGGACCACCAACATTATAAAATAGCAGAAGAAACTATTACAATTCGAACCTCTATGCAGCAGGTGTACATTCAGGCATGTTTTCAGAAGAGTGTGGGGGGAGGCAGGTGATATAAAAACACTGTCATGAAATTAGCTTATGCTCCCAAGCAAAACATGCCATCACAGATTCCTTCCTAAGAGAAAACACACAGAGAGAAAACTTGTCCTGCAACACAAGTGGTCAAGAGACCATGGCAACTGGAACATCAAAAGAGGCTGTTTTACCTTCTTCAGTAATATTTACACTGGTTAAAGCTAGTACCAGATGCTAAAGTAAAGCCTGTACACAACGCAGTCTGTACACTGAAGATATCATGCTGCTTACCCATAATTAATCTGTATGGTATTGCCTTATTAATTCTTCCACCTTTCCCTCTGACTTCTGGCACTAGTCATACATAAAGCAGAAAAAAAATATCGTCTGTAAAAGTAACTTGCGCGGGGGCATGTGAAGACAGCCTGGTGCCAATCGTGGCCACCCATGGATTTGCACAACAGGCATTGCTGCTTCCATACAAACTTCGATGCCATTTGTATTTGTGTCAAAAGTTTCAGCAAAGCTTGCTACTGAGCATGCTATTAAAAAATACCTTTACAAAAAAACCCCAGACCCTCCCTTTCAAGACACAGCACTGTATGACTAGAATTTCCAGTGCCCACAGCCTTCCTTCTGTCTAAACAATCCAGCAAGTGCTTTCCCACATACAAGCATAGCCTGCTATTATCTACCCTAACTCTAGGACGAAAACAACGGAACTTTTGGCTGCTAATAGGTTTCTGGTTTCCCAGTTACTACTATGTTGATAGTTTTGAGATGCAGGAAGCTGGAATGCTATGTAAGTCAACTACAATCAAGACACCACACAATAACATCACTTCGTAACTTCTGGCATGCCAGCTGTGTGACTTTGTATATTGTTTTGGGTTCTTCCTCTCTTTAACCATCCAAGTCCATCTCCAAGTGAGTAACTGACAATGTCTCCTTGTTCCCTCCCACCTTCTCAGTGAAGGCCAACCTGACATCTAGTAAACACTTCTACAATGATGAAACTGCATAATACATGTAAAGAAAAATATTTCAAAAGAGGTATGAAATTATGTCATCATGATAAAATTAGGCTTTTCATAATTAAACAGAAAAGCAGGCTTGAAAAGGCCAAATACTGTCCAACATGTAGACTCTCTATTTACTTCAAGGGAGTGCTGGACCTCTCAAAGGCCAACAGTGCAGCTCCCACAATAATGTTTGTCTTATGAGAAGAACAGCAGCATGACAAGCTCTTTGCTTTCTTTCTGATCAACACTTTTAGCAAAAAGACATGAGAAGACGTTGGTCCAAGTCCAGAAAATTACCATGTTCCCCTAGTATGTAATGCTGAGTTCTTCAGTAGAAACTGAGGGCATCGAACATTGGGACTCCTTTTTATGAGGCAACCTTCAAACAAAGTGTTTGAACAACTGTTTACAGAGTCTGGCAGCAGCAAGGGGACTACCATTGCTCTGAAGTGCCAGAGAGATGAGAGAATCAGTAATCGATGCTGGGAAAGTCCCTGCGAAGTACAAATATAACTTTGTCTTCCCTTTGGTCTTTATCAAGTCAACTCAAGTGTTTCTGAGGACGTAATGCAGTTGTCATTTTGCAAAGATGCATTTTGGGGGGGTTTGTGGAGGAGGGGGGGGGCGAGGAGTGAGTGGGTGCGAGGCAAATGGGACACAAGAACTTGGCTCATTTCTCTTCCTTTCTGCACATTCATATCTTTCCAAAGACTCCAGAAACTGCATACCTCAGTTTTGGCAGTGATGTAAGGATCTAAAAGTAAGTAATGTGCCAAAAGCAATCTCCTGATGTTAACTATAATAGGTCTTAGATACGTTCTGAAGACTCAGCTGTGCCTTGGTATCCAAAAATAAAATGTCTTTATCCCAATCCCATTGCTATCAAAAGACAAAGTAGAGGGCTGGCAGTGTGTATGTGGCATGAAAGGCATTTATGGAAGTACAAGAAATCATCACTGCACATATCCAACGGTACAAAGAACATCTATGCTCAATGATGAACTGAATGACAAGAGAAGTGTTTGCAGGTTTCAGTACTGTAGGAAACTGTGGGACAGGATGAACCCTGTAGATTAGAAGAGCATATTACCCATACTATGGTACCTATGATATCCGGAAGTAAGGCTTCTCTCTATGTTGTTTATGCTGCATGTTCAGGAAGAAAATGATAAAGAATGAACTAAAAAGTAACAAACTAAATGCGGCATAATTTCCACAGTTGACATCATGAGTTAAACAGGCACTTGTGATTCTTTAAGCAAAATGCTTTTAAGTGTGATGAGTGCCACACTTAATGAAATTAGCATGGTTGCTTCAAACCTCCTTTTCTCCTGGGCTGAGTATTTTTATAGTGTTGGGTGTTGTATGATCTCAACAACCTGATTGCTTGTAAGCCAGAATGGTCTTCAAGCCTCATTTCATTTTTTTCCTTCTTTTCCTGTTAGATTCTTGCAAGTCTGGAAAGCTAATGGATGATAAAATCCTAGGCTAGATCCTCAGAGTCTGTTTCCTCCCACAAACTAACCTGATGAAGGACTCTTCACTTCTTTTCCTACACTGCATTCTGTGTTTCTCTCCACATTGAAGCAATTGCACTCTCCATAGTCGTAAACAAAGTGGCCTCTTTGTAGGAACCTATCAGAAATTTTTACAGCTACAATATTTCTCAAATGAGGTCTTCCAGAAATTATTACAAGAGATAAGCATTTTAGGTTCTCTCTGCCATTTCCCCCCTTTGGTTTGCTTCCTTGTACTTCGCACTATATTTCTAGTCTTATCTTCCCCATCAGCAGCACAACTTTTTCTTCCAATACACCCTCAAGCCTGTATTTCCCACTGAAAATCTTCTCTTTCAGTTTTTCCTACACTTTCTTCCTACTAGATCAACTAGTTCAGTTGCAAAAAAGAAGAAAAGCCTTTTCGGTGAGTCACATCTTTTGTGCTTGAAAGCTTGTCTAATTATTCCAACTATACTGATTGCTCTTAGAAGAGATATTACCTTAATCTATAAACATTGCCTTGCCTATAAACACTGCCTTACCTTTATGCTTAGCCCATCGCAACCACATCAAACACTGTTACCAGAAACGTTGCTGCACAACTTGTATCTGCAGGAGCTAAATGCAGGCCTAAAAAGTAGAAGGCCTTTGTGCAAGAGTTTTCAGTGCACTAAAAATATTAATAGAAGGGGGGGAGGGGGAACCCACAGGAAAAAAAGAAGACTGAGTTAAACTTCCCGTTTAATCTTTTCTCATTTCCTTCTGGCACCTTGTCCAGACATCCCCTCTTAAAGAGGCAGAAACAGTTTGGAATGTCTATGGGTCATGACGTGGATGGCTAGGGCTTTTGGGGTGAGGGGGAGTACTGTGCATCACCACCTGCATGTAGAGATGATGGGTTCAATTACTTACAGGATTAGAAGACAAGAGTTTCCACACACAATCTCACCGCACTCACAATCAACACATTCAAACACCTGCATGCATGAGTAGCTGACAAGGCACAGCAACTGCACGCATGCAGGTACGAGCATGCACACCTTCACATAGATGTGAGTGAAAGTTCAAAATCAACAATCTCAAAATTGAGGCTGTGCAAGATCTCTGCAGCTTCTAACACGGGGATGTTCTTTCAGGTATCTGTTCATTTGGTCTCACTTTCAACAGAGTGATAATGCAATGCTGCCTTTTCTAATAAGGGATTACACAGAGAACATACACATTCAATCACATTATGTGGGGGTAAGCTGAACAGGTAGAAGTGTTAGCAAAAGGTTATCCAGCAGAATTCTTACTGCAGAGTAATTTTCACTCAGTAGCAATGCTCTAAATTCTAAGAACAATTTGGTTTTGTCTACCATGTTCTGCACTGGATTCCTTCCTTTCACAGGAAAGCAAATAGTTAGCCAAGGCACTTGGTTAATCTCTTCTTGACAAATATTTTCTACACTTAAGCCCTGCCTTCTAGCTATCTTTTTCTACAGGCACTGCCATCTGTCCCCTCATCAATTTTTCTTCTATTCTGACCCATCTTAGAAATACCTGGGGAAAAAATTATCTTACATATACCCATGAAGGCTCACCTGATATCACACACATGCAGCTACTGACAGCAGATCAAGGCAAAACAAACACGTGAACATACAAATAACGCGGTTAGTTGCAGGAAAGGGCTCATGAAGCAGCCAAACAGATGCAAACAAAGCACTGCTCTTGCTTGTACAGCTACACATGTTTAGGAAGCCCACTTGGGGATCTCAGTGATGACAGCACTCACATGCCACCCTCATTAAGCCTGCCAGATTTCTGGTATTTTATAAATCCCATTGAAATCTGCTCTTCATTGGTTCCACAAAGGCGTTCTGCTCAGTCTTCAGGGGGAGACCCTCTGCTCTGCTGACAGGGATTTGTCTGTGCTCCTCCTCATCTGTTAGAGGAGGCTGGACCATGATGCTATCTTGGAAGCATATCCCAAATCACCATTCAGCAGTAAAAAGCTTTAGTTTTGTCACAAAGCAGTTTCAGAAGAATGACAAGTGAGTTTCCAGAAAATACTGATCTCTAAATTACTTCTGCCACCTACTAGGCTTATTTTTCAGATCAACTAGAGAGCATTAACTGATACATTTAAAAAAAATTAAGTATTAAGTAGCTGAAATCTTCATTAAAATACTGGAGGATAAAACTGTTTATTTATATGCACACATGTTTATACTCCTAAGTAACTATCACACAGTTCTGAGTATAAAAATAAGGACAAGCATAGTCTTAGTCTGTATTTTCTAAACTGTAAAGTACACTGAGAACACTATATAATTCTTGATAACAAACAAAGAAGTATGTTTGCAAAATTAGCAGGAACATGGCTTCTTTAAAAAATGGGGCGTATCAGAGGCTGATATAAGCAAAGCAACAGCATTTGATGTCAGTGTAATTATACTGGTTCAAAACCAAAAAACCTCCAAAACCCAAAATCGTTAACAGAAACAATTATTTTGCTCAAATTTTCCTTTGCCTACTCCCCTTCTCATATATATAGGCAGCTAAAGCAGGGGATAACTGAATGAAGACATTACTGTATGTATTCTAGACAATAACCACTGAGAGCAGATGCCAGAACAGCCTGTATTCATGACTCATTACACACACAGAAGGAAAAAAACAGACAGAAAAACACACTGGTTCTTTCAAATAACTAGAGCTCCAGAACAGCAACTTGTTTATTTTATTTCAGATTTGATGGCCTGGCCAACAACACTTCTAGTCTCCCATAGCTACCACAATCAGATGCAGAAGAATAGGAAAATTCCAATTAAGTATAATTTACAATGGTATTGTTTGACTAATAAATTCATCACCTCCCCAGAAAGCAAACAAACAAAGAATTGAATGTGGTTCAGCAGTGATGATACACGGGCTGATGCATCAATGACATACATCTGCTGCAGTCAAGAAAACCCTAGGCACACATCAAAGGCCAAGCTTTAGCAACAAGGGCATTTTATAGCTGGGTTTGAGAATTATGGTCACCAACTGTTAGGAAATATTTTTGGTGACTTACAGTTTCTTAAAACAAGTTGATGAACTTTCAAAACATAATAATAAGATCCTATGGCCACTTTAAAATATCTACCCTGGCTGCTGCATCACCCTGGAACTTAGGACAGTCACTGCTGTCAGCCAGTAAGCAATCACTGAATAGCAGTAAATATGGCATTATCTTGTAAAAAACCTGCTATTAATCTGTTTTTCCTCTCCATTCATTCTGGACTGTCTGATCTCCTCCCTCCAGATGCTGTTGGCTCCCTGATAACTTCCTTCCTTCCCTTCTCTTCTGTCATTTCAGACTCCAGTGATGTTCTTGTGTGTTACAACATCCTGGCAAGCTCACTAATCTTTCTCTTACTTATCAGTCATTACCCATGGTTTCCATTGGAACTTCAAGGGCCTTTTAAAATAATGGAAATAACCTGACATGTACTTGTAAACTCAAAGTAAATAAGCCCAAACAATGAGATCTAGTGGTAAATGATGTGCTAATACTGGTTAACATCATAGCAGAGATAAGTTCAGCTATGCACAACATCATGGTTGAAAACTGCTGTTTAGGATAACCTCTTCTGAACTAGAAGAAACCTGCAGGGCACTCCAGCCTAACCCTCTGCAGCAGAATAACCAGACTCCCAAGGTCTGCATATGCAGCCGCTTATGGTTTCCAAATTCTTACGTACTACTTGCCACACTGGAAGATTCTCTCCCTGCCTGGTTCCAGATTTCAAAAGTCTCCTCAGACAGCTCTCAGGGACCTCATCCAGTCCTCTCTGAAGCTTAAAGTTAAAAAAATACCATGCTAATTCTCAATCCTTTCTCACTCCATATAGTTCTTTTTAACATATAATTGGTAATCTACTGGCTATCAAAATCTTAGCTTCTTCTTATCACCACTAGTGCAAAAGACCGACTGTATTTTGTCAAAAATCCTCAGTGTGAATTTTCAAGCTCTTCTTGTAACTACTTCTGCAAAAGAGTAATTCAGACTGCTTTCAGTGCTATGAAGTTAAAAGGGCTTTACAGCTCCCCTGCTTATCAATGGAAGTCTTTCCATTACTTGCAAAGGTCTCCAAATCAGGCTCAAACTGAGGGCAGAATCTTTAGAGACTAGTATATGAGATGCAGAGTTCCTGCCAAAATACAAAGGTATGGAGTACTTGCCAAAGTTTTAAAAAAACCCGTAGCTCTCTGATCCATCTGCTCAGAACTTGCCAGACACGTTCTTCATGCAAACTTGCAAATAAAAAGAACATATTGCACACATAACCCAACCCCTTTTATATCTGGATGGGCTACAGCTGCAGTAGGATTCTCTTACAGTGTTGGCTGCTACTCGCTTAAAGGTAAAAGAAGGTGAAGTGTGAGGAGGGTAAAGAGATGAGTAGCTAAAGCAGGTCAAAAAGGGAGGGGAAGTCAAGGATATCGTGGAATTGCTGTGACTGACTCATTGCATTGCCTTGTGGTGAGGGGATAAGCTCCAGGAAGAGAATGGATCCTGAGAAAAGATTTCCTCTTCATTTGTTCCCCAAAGCAGGGCCTTCCTCCTGCCACTGAAGATACATGTGCAGTGTAAGTTGGGATACTGCCCTGAGGCTGCTCAGTCTGATTTATGCTTAAGCAGGCAGGAACACTCTGCATTGTATAAGCAATAAACAAGAACGGAGGGTCTGGGGTCCTTCTCTTGGAAGATTCTGAAATATGGAGTGCAATTTCCTGCTGTTTAGGAGATTTTAAGATAGCTCCAAAGAAAGATTTTATATAAAATGAAGCAAAACAAAAAAATCCTGTAAACTTATCTAGCATTTAGCTTTAACTTGCCAGAGGCACATTATGTTTTATTAAAATATCAACAAAGAGGAGCCAAAGTCAACAAAAACAGAGTGGGTTCTGTTGTCTTCTAGCCAAATCCCCTAGACACTGTAGGGTACTCCAGTGTTCATCTCCCCTTCACACACAGGTCTCCCAAGCCCTTCCTCGATTCTGTCCCTTACAGCCATATCTCATGTTCACATGCATTTTACTGCAACACTGTGGTATGCAACTTTCTTTGCTATCTGAGTACTTGGACTTACTGCTTCTCCTAAGATGCTGTCTTCTGCAAGTCATTCCTCTTTCTTCCCTTCCTCTTGCCTACACTGTTCTCCCTAAGTCATGATTCTCCTTGTGGTTTTCTCTTCCCAACACCTACAGGCTACCACCCAAACCACTCCCATCCTCCTCCATCTTCTTCATATAGGCTCCCCAAAACAGCAATATCACCTTCCCCCTCCAACAGGCTCCCTAGAACAAGGCCACCAAGCCAACACAATGTTCCTCAGCCCAGTAACTACCAAGATGTGGTCCTTGGTTAAAACTTGCACATGTCTCAGTGTAACGTGGGCTTGGCTACCTCACCAGACTGCAGCCCAAAAATCAGAAACCCAAACCCAGTGGCTGGTTTCTGACACATGTCCTGAATTCCTCCACTCCCCATAATATAAGCACATTGCAATAAATCTATCAGCTCAGTGCCTGATGTCTCTACACATGGCAGTGTCAAGCTGGGAGTGTACGCCGGCTCATGTCAGTAGCTACTGGGGATATTATATACTTCAAGTCATCTTAAATAACTGCTCTGTTCCTGGCAAGAGGTGGCTGCATCTGAGATAAGGTCTCAAATCACAGTGAGTATGATGCAGCGATAAGTACTTGCCCTCACTCACACTCACAGGTTATTTGCCAGAGCTACTCTATACGTGGTCTCCAGCATACTGACTTTTTTTTGTAGGGGATACAGTATTTTGAACCAAAAAAAAGCATTCTGGAAAAAGGAGAAAGCAGCAATTTGACTGAAATATACTGCAAATTAACTTCCTCTGGTCCTGAGCTGTTGCTGAGAGGGCCAGGAAAGGAGGAGGAGGGTTGGTAGAGTAGAAAGTTATTAGGCCCACGCTTTATACCGAGTTTGGCACTTCAAAGAGCATTGTACATTTGCCATTTAACACAACCTTGTAACCTTTCAGATCACAAGAGTTTGGTTTCAGGACAGCAACACATAAATTTTGAGATCCAAATATACTACTTTAGATATGGGTTGCAGCAATGGCAGTCACTTAAAATCAAATGCCCCAGGTGCTGTCTGTAATACAGACATCCTGTGCCAGCTCACAGCCACAAATCCTGTTTCCTGGTTATTTTCTTCCATGGCACTAGAGACGGCACTTTTTGGCAAGAAAAGAGAGCAAGGCCCCTCTGCTCCTGATTTATACAGAGATCAGTCTGGAGTAGCTCTGCTGCAGTCAGTGTAAATTGCCTCATATTTGCACCATGGAGATTTGGCCCAAATCTATAGTAGCTTGCTCTTAACGTATTCCCTAACTGAAAAACAAGACAAAACACTGTCTGAATTGAAGGTATTTGAACAACTGACTGTGGTTTAAATTTAAATCTGACTCATAATGGGGTAATATGTTCCACAGCATCTTCTTCCTCATACCTCCAAGGAGTGAGAGAGGCCCTTAAAGAAACGGGGGTTACCACTGACTGGAGGACAGATGGTTGTTCCTAGACCCTGAGAAGCTCCACAGGAGCCCTCAGCATGGACCGTGCTCTTCTTGACATGGAAAGACCAAAGGTCTGCTCCTGCTTGCTTCAAATTCTTCATCACAATCTGACATCTCCCTCTAGTTTTTTAACCTGGCGCCGTTTGTTTACTCCAACCCTGCACTCTGATACGTCCCATGGTACGTCCTCACCATCCACAGCCTCTCAGATACCCACACCCAGAGCAGCCTCAGATAAAGACGACAATAAAAAACAGCACTTCGGCTGCATTTTTTGTGATGCTTTATGATGTGTTAACAAAACATGACACCTCTATCATAGGAAGTAATTATTACTTGCTATTGTTTGACCGTCTGTACATAATAAAAATACCTTAGAAACAATACCACAATGCTCTCTGAATGACGGCTTTTTGCCCTGCAAGGGTTTCCACTCGTCCAGTTTTGCCCATTTGTTTTTTGGAATGCTTATTCATAAAAGACAATCTTTTTTCTGAAGAGTGCAGGGACTTTATTCATAAATACAGAAGCACCTTAATAAAAGAAAGATGTGATGAAGTCTTCAAAGCAGGCAAGAAAGCTGATGAACAAAGACATTCCCATAACAACTGAGCTTTATCTGATCAAATTCCAATAAAGCCTGCATTTGGCATAAATCTTTAAAAACATAGAAAGGGCCACTGGAGGATGCTAAAACTTGTTTATTTAATATTATTCCTCCTCCCTCCCCCAAAAATACTTTATCCTCTCAATATTTTCTGAAGTCAGTGCACATTGAGAAGTGAATGCGGGGCAGCGGAAGGACGGGAAGACAAGCACGGGAAAGCACTCGCCGCATCTGAGGTCATGCCGCTTCCTTCCTTCCTTCCCTCGGGCTTACCACTCTCCAGTGTGCTGATGATCAGCAGCACCATGAGCAGATGAACTCTCGCTTTCAGGGAGAAGAAATAACAGAAAAGATAGTGCCTTTAAAGAATTTAATCCTCTGTGGCTTCACTTAACCAGAGCCAAGAAGAGACAGAAGCTTTTATACCAGCCTTATAAAAGAAACTTAACTCCTACTTCTATGAGTTTTATTATTTTCCATCCTAAGACTACTTAATAAGTGCACTGTGCTTCCCATCTGCACAAGAACACACAGATGTGGCTGACTAATCCTTAAATACCAATAAAAGTATTCTGGGTGAAAACAGACATTAAAGAAACTGTTTCTGCTCTTGAGGATTACCGCTTGTCCACTGATTTCAGAGACTCATCCAAGGCACCTCCATGAGAATTAATCTCCAGGAACTACTGCCTGGAGAAACTCGGGGGGCAGCAGACCTGACAAACAGATCCACCACCACTTGCTCCCAGCATAAATATGATGGAGTGCTTCCTGCTCTGACCCTGCCTCTGAGATGGGAACAGGGTCCTGCTGCTGCTGCACTGGGGGCCAGGAGCGAGGGGCCCTGGCTTGCCATGCCAAGCAGCCCCAGACTGCCTTCCCGGAGTCAGTGCAAACAATGCTGCAGGAAAACACAAAGTCCTTTTCTGATGTGGTTTGGAAAAGGGAGCCAAGTATAGCCTGAGGAAAACTTAGCCAAAAAGGTGCAGTCTTGCATTTCTTTTTTATTTTAAGGGGTAGATTTGTAACGTCTGAGGACCACACAAAGAAAAAATCAGGAGGAGAAACAAAATATTTATATTTTGCTTGCTTATTTTTTCAATTTACCCTGAACATCTGTCTCTGTTCCTAAAATAGTCCTTCAGAGTAATACTGTCCCTTCCTGCACCAGTGGTGTATATACTACTACTAAACTGCCACTGGCCTAAATCAGAGAGCTCTTGGAGAACAGTCACGAGACTTGCATGTATTCAGGGACAACCACTTTCCCAATGAACCACAAAAAGAGACCTCTGATTCTCTCCAGAAGACTTCTGCCCCTCTCTTCCTGCTTGACTGAGAAACATGAGTGAACAGGGGAACAACCATTCCCGGAAACTAGAGGTATGAGAGGAATTTCAAAAAGCCTCATCAAGAAAATCTTCTCAACGAAGCAAAACACTAGGCAAACTGAAACTTGGTGAGAGAAACAAAAAACCACCTTAATAATTAAATGTTGTTTATGCAAGATGAAAAACCACATTGTTCCTCCTGGGCACAACAGCCCTGGCAAGCCCAGCACGTATCTCACAAGACAGGAAGCAGTGCTCATGCAGGGAGAAGGAGCAGTGGCTGCACATGCCAACTCCACTAGTAATCTCCTCTGTGATGCTCTCTCTCCATTCATGGCTTTTCATGCTGGAACTGAAGATACCTGAGAAAATCTTCAGCCCTTACAGAACGTATCTGCCTCTCACTGTCACTGAAACAAGGAATCTTACTCCCCCTTTACCTTCCACGTATGTTCCTTCCTCTACTGATATACACTCCTGTCAGCCTATAATTGCGTAGGCCTGAAGCTCCTCTCTAGCATCATCACCTTAGCACCAATGCCTCCTACCTACCCTTCCCTACCTTCAGCCCCTTAGATTTTCCTCTCCAAAATAAACATCTATAGCACTGTCCTACAATACATCCTCCTCTCCAACTTCTCCCTGCTTTTCCTTCTCCTGTTAAACATTGTATCTTAACCTCATGCACTGTGATGAAGATTAGATGCAGCAATATTTAGAGACCCTGATGCTCCTGGAGCAGAGCTGCTGATAAGGAGCCCATGCAGTTCACATTGACCATCACAGAGCTAAGATAATACCTGCATACAAGGTTTGGGGGAGAGCTGCATACAAGACTACAACAAATAAATGTGACCAAAGAGAGGGAAAAACAACCAGCAGAAGGCAGCTACAGGAGCTTGTAAGAAGCAAAGCAGAGAGAGGAACTAACAGGCAGCTTTTACCATTTTAATAGGTACTCTGAAAGGGAAATGCTCCACGGACAGCTTGCCTCTCTGCAGGCAAAGGAGCAAAGTAACATGCCTAAAATATGCCTGGCACAAACACACACACACAGAGCTTGCTGCCTTTGGCTTGTCTGTTACATGGTGAAGGAAAGACCTAATCCTACAAAAACCTGCACTCATTGCTCACCTAACACTTCACTCAGTATGCCCCACCCAGCCTAAAAAAGAAATTGCCTTACTCACCAGCTATATATTTATCTAAAGGACCCAAGTACCTGCCCTGGATGCAGGTGTCAGTCATTTCCATGGGCACAGGCTTGCTGGAGTCAGGCCCTCTCAAATAAGCTCCAGCTGTTTCTCATCACAAGGCGAAATCCCAGCCAAGCAAAGGCCCTTTCTTCCCTTCCTCCACCGAACCCTTTGTGCCCCATGTTCCTCAAACATGGAAAGGCAATGAGCTGAGCTCAGGCAACTGCAGCTGTATGACTTTCAGGTGGCTGACTAACAGCTCTCAAAAGTAGAACAACAGAAAGCCCAGAGATGATATCAACTCCTTTTAGGATGTCTGAACAGTAAGGTCAAGCCAGAACATACAATTGTTTCAACAGGCTGGTGTGGCAGCGTCACAGGGACTCGTGGTGTAGTTCTGTTATATACAGATGACACCAGTGACTCTCATTAAAGATTTCCGCTTGCTTTTTCTTTTAACAAATGACATGTTATTTATTCAACTTTTCTGCCAGCCAGTCCTTGGGAAAGAAGGCAGCCAGGCTGCATTCATGAAGCCAACCACCCAGTGACCACCTGTGGACCTAAACCACGTTCAAGTGGGAATCACACTTTTCCTACATTTAAACAATGTCTAAACACTCCAGTGCACCTTTTCCTGCTGTCAGCCGCTAAGGTTGGCTTATACTGTCATTTCAGCAAGCACATGAACCCAAATTCTCCCCACTTTGCTCCAAATCTGACTTGCACTTGACTAGACCATGCAGGAAGAGGTGAACACTGAAAGTGAGGGAGAAGACTAACTCAAATTTGCACCCACTGGATCCGAACTGGACTCTATAGTGCTGCAAACCCAGGGCAGTGCTCAGGCACAGCTAATGAGGGCAGCAAGAACAGAGCCAAAGAGGGGCCTCAATACACTTTGTTTTGTAAGGTGGTATCCTATCTGGCTGGGTTTTCAGCAGATCAAGTCCCAGACTGCTGGAACAACCATGAGTTTTACTCAGTATGAAACTTCTGGGAGTTGAGCCCCTTTTTGTTGCTGTGTTTCTCAGCAAAGTGAACTGTGCTTTAGAGGAAATATGCTCTAGACAGTATTTGCACAAATGCACAGACTTTATGTAAGTGACTTTAATGGCTTTAAAGATTAAATTACATGAATCTTATCAACACTCAGGAGGGAGAGAGTCATGGGGTCATTTTCTTCCTCACTCCTCAATTCGTGAATTGTCCACTCCTTCACTTCAATCCTTAGGCCACTATAAAGAAGCCAGATCAGAAACTACTAAGCTCAGAAACTCAATTATTAAAAACATCATTTCTGTGAGGAACGGTTAATGGGCTTCTCCTGAACACAAACCGGAGAGAGGAATTTGACTTCTTCTATGTAAACTACTGTACAGGCCATGTGTTGGGAGACAGAGATCCTGTGAATGACTTGTTTGATGTCTTGTTCTGTCACTTATCTTTATGTGTTGAGACTTTGGACTCCTGAGGTTCAACTGCTAGAAGAAGTTTGCACATTTCAGCTTCATATGATTTTGAATGAAGTCCTTTATAGTAAAGGCATAGGAAATAAGAGGCTACTTTGGAAAGACAGGACTCAATCACTTCTCTCCGTGATTTGTTCTACCTGCTACATGAGTACAAGGTGGGTTTGCTGTTGAGAGATGGGGAGCGGACACATGCGAGGTGCCACCATACCTGGTATAGCTCTATTCGCTGCTCTGAGACCCGTGCCTTCGAGTTCTGCAGGCGGAAGACCCTGAACTCTGCCTTCACCAAGTTGGAGGCATTCTTCTCCATTGCTGAGACGTCAAATCTGACAATTCGGAAGTAAAGGCTGTAATAGCTCGGTGGGATGGCATCTGCAAGAAGGCAGTGTGATTTTATTACTTTTTTAATTATAAAATACATTGTTCCTCCAAACACTGTAATACAAGACAACCTCAGTAAGGGAAATATCTGTAGCATGATTCAGTTACCAGTGGCCAGTTTAATATTGTTAACAAGTTAAAAAAATACCCCAAAACAACTTCACATGTGATTGATTATTGGAATACCCTATTAATAGAGATTAACAACCATTTCCAACTCTATTTCAGATCATGCATTTAAACTCCCTTCTTTCAACATTTTGGTGGAAAATCCTGAATGCTTATAACTTGGGGAAAAAAAACAAATACACAAAAAAAAACCCCAAACCACAATAGTTGGTATCGCCTTCAGACTTGCACAGAGTTCACAGGGATCCGCTAAGACACCACACAATGGCAACTCATCTGATCTGAATGTTCTCTGAAGCCCATTGTCCCCCGTAACATGGGAGTACAATGTAGCCAGCTTCAGGTTTTGTTTTCAGTTATTAAATGATTTTATTGGAATAAAATACTCATTCTGATTATAGTAACAAGGGCAGGAAGAGGAAAAAGAAAGGGAGGAAAAAGGCAAGCAGACAGCAGGCATTATAAACACAACTAGGTGCATTTTGATTACTTGGAAGCAGGAGAAGCCATAAACATAGCCACTCCTCATCATATACTGGGGACAAAGCAGAAAAAAGTAGCTAGAAGAACAGATTCAAACCTTCAGTAACGGTGTTAAAAATATCCATTGAGGTTTCAAAGCAGTCTCTTCCTCCTTCCCAGCTGTAAACTCTGACTGAGGCTAAGCCACAAAGCACTTTGGCACAATCTGGGTTACCCTGAAGGGTTCAGCCACCATCTGAGGCTTCTCGCCCTCCCCCTGGCCAGCAGCACAAGGAGAACCCACACACAGCACCCGACAGCCCTCCCTGTGCACACCGACCCCCTTGCCCTGCCACCCAGCAAGGCCCTCCTCAACACCAGAGCCAAGCCCAGACGGGAGTCACAACGACTCAAAGGCCCAAAATAAAATACTCCATTCAGGTTGAGGGAAGGTTTCCTTCCTTCTCACTGTGTGAAAAATGAAGTGTGTAAAGAAAAAGAAAGAGGAAAACTGTACTGGGAGAGCTGGTGGAGGAAGGATTTTCAGTTGAGAAAGCAATCTCCACAGGCCTCCCTGGGGCCACACCAGCAGGAAAACTTCAGATAATAATTACAAAAGACAATGTTTTCCCACTAGTCACATAGCTTGGGATTTGCCGTGAAATGGCAGGAGATGACAGCCTGTGTGTGAGGGAAGCGAGCAGCTCAGCTCCTGTGAAAGACTCGGGCCTTGCCCAGAATCCCAGCAAGGCCGCCTGCTTCCCCACTTCCCCTGGCAAGCCAGGCCATTAATCCAGGCATCTATCAACCAAACAAAGTACCTCCTTCTAGAAGATACCTAATTCTTAATAGATATACTACATGCAAGTTATCATTTCTATGTAAAGAGATGGGAGAAGCCAAGTCGAGTACATTTACCTTTATTTCTAACTACTATTGATTAAAGGTAGTTGGAATAAATCCTTAATAATACTTATTCATACCAGTAAGACATATTAGTAATTTAAAAGACCCTCTTCCAAATATTTTGTGTTTCTAGACTGGCTGCTATCACCAGAACTTCTGAGCAATGCAGCAGCTCCCAGCTACACGGGGCAACACCACTCAGTTACACATTTAATAACCAATTTGCTGCAGCGCTTCAAATAATTCCAAGTTCAAACTGACTACAGAATAAATACCAAGTACAAGTCAGTCACAAAAGGAATAAAGCAAATTTATTCTGTCTTCACCATATTCACAAACACGCTTCCTCTACACAGTTGAGCCAGAATCTTTTTTAAATTAATAGAGGCGAAAACTCCTAAAAATAATCCTAGCTATGAGAAAATATTTGACAATAAAGAACTCTCAGCCTCAACTGTAGATGCATTGCAAGTGAGAGATGACACATCCTTAAAATGCTTAAAAAAATCCTATGAAAGAGTACTCTCAAAGGAGATCCAGGCTTCCTTGTGATCCCATTCAATTAAAGAAACCAAAAAAAAAAAAAAGGCTTTCAAACTTTGAGATCTGCAGTATTCTATAATAAACCCCAATGCATCATGATCAGTAGTAGTTGTGCCTGCTAGGCTTATTGACAAAAAAAAAACCCTGCTACAATCTTGCAGTGAGAACTCAATGAAAAGGGATGTGAATTACTCCCGCACCAGAACTGCTCCTTTCTCCCATGAGCAACACATTAGTGCTGGTTTCTCTCAAAATACTAAATAAAGGTCTCTGAAAAAAACCTCAACTTTATGCAATGAAGATCTTAATTTTGACACGTTTTGCAAATTCTTATGAAAGCTACTTGGTTAAGAGATTATATCACAATTTAAGACAGAAATAATCTCTTTCAATTTATTTTTCTGCTACAGGAAACTCCAAGACTACTACTTGCTCTTCAGCCAAACCTAACCCTACTAGGAATATAATTTGGCATAACAATATGTATATATAAGATTGATGCTTCCAGGATGAGTTGTAAGTTGTCCTTCCTTGTCATTTATTTGAGGCATCAACCTAGCATTTCATTCCCTGTGGACAAGCCAAACTAGCAGACAGCCATCTGCCGTGGCACAGACAAACCCTGTCCATCTTGACTTTATTTCAGACTGAAAAGTCCTATATGACTGTCTGTTTGATTTATATTTATCTTCTAACTTATTTCTAGAACTTTCTTGTGCTGTATTTGTAGTCCTTTTCAGTTTCTATATTTTAGATACTATATATTACAAATCTGTGACTATGTACGTAAACGGATTTTCCTAAACCATCTCCCCATTCACGTTTTTTTCTCTTTCATATATAAAGAAGATAGACAGAGAAGGAATATTATTTCAGTGTGTGTTTTTGTGTTCATATACATGCATTTGTACACACAGCGAATAAGTATTTACTTTCCATCCACAATGAATAAGAATTAATTTTTGTCTTACAGAATTTTAATCTCTCTTACAAGACAGTTTTATATCTTGCAAAAACCCACATACGAAATTCGATTTCTTTAGTCTATCATTCACAACAGTATCCATGGGAAGTCAATTCAGGAAATGGTATTATTTGTGGACAGCTGAAAAAAATAGGGCTTTTTACTAGCTGGAACCCTTCCTCTGAAAAAGAATGGCTGACTGCAGAATTGGGGTTTACATGAAAATTAATCAACATTAAGACTGAAAATTGAGACTTGCAACTCTCTTTAAGGGAATGGAAAGAACCCTATGGAGTCTACAAGGTTTTGGATTAGCCTCTAAGTGATCTCAGATGCTGCAATTTGTATCTCTTTATGACTCCACCTTAACCTGACAGTTGTATCAATTCAGTCTCAGTTGGATATTCTGGACTCCCCTCTGGTTTGGGCTCAATGACTCCGGTAGACGCCAGGATGACTCTGACCAAGTTAGTCTGCAAACACAGTGACCCTGCTGCAGAGTAGACTCCTTAAGTATTCTTTGAACCATTATTGTTAATGAGTGGAATTAAATCAATATGTTTCCTGTAGCTAGGAAAACACAGATTTCTTTTGTTTTGGAGAGAGGGAATACTAAATGCAATGAAAGATTCCATTTTTATCATCTTGTAATTATTCATTAATTCAACTCTCAAAAACCTGAAGACTTCCAGCTGTAATAATCTTAGTCACAATCATCACAGCACAGTTGAGACAAGAGTTATAAAATACAGTTGAAGAAGGTGAAGGCAGCATCCCTCCTCTCTTTAGCCTGTTGAACGCTGAGCATCACAAGCTAAAAGCTTTTTTATTCGTTTTAGTTGTTTTGTTTTTGTTTTTTTTTCTTGAATGAGCTGAAACTTCATCAGCTGCTTTACACAGGACACTCCGAACTGCCAAGTTAAAGCATATTTTGATATGTGTTTCAGTATATAAGGACACTCTGGCTTTTGTGCCTCTTACTGACTTTGTTCAGTGTCTAGCACCCTCTAATCTCCTGTGCCAGCAAATAGGACAGAAAGCAGCCCTGCTCTGACAGAGCAGAAAAGCACTGATGGGAGGGGTGCAGGAGACCTATCCCAAAATACTCAACAGTCTACAGTATTGCTCCAGGTTGAAGCATTGTCAACAGGAAAGACTGAACACATCCTCTGACTGACAGTCCAAAACAGCATGTAGAGCCCCAGGCATCGCTCCTGGGAGGAAAGTGAGATCCAGTCAGGCTCCCTTAAACCTAAAGGGGGAATGGAAGGAGTTTGTTTCATGCTGGAGATATTCCCCAAGTCAGGAAACCTCCTGCATAAAAGGATGACACTTTTGCCTTCCACAGTTGTGTTTGATGAACTAAGTCCTGCATTTCCACAGCTTTCCTCACAAGTACTGCGTGTACTGACATTTCAGGAGAAACAAAACACTCTGTTTGACGCAGCTCTTCTGAGAGTTGGGTTTTCGTTCTGGCAAGGAAAAAAACCTAAATTCAATTACATCCAAACGAGGCTTTTTTCCCTTCTGAATTTTCATTTCTGCTATTGAAACAAAAAAAAAATCAATTCTATGCACAGCTCAAGTTGGGAAATGTAAACAACTTTTCTTTTCTCATTGGAAGAGGCCAGACAGGCCGACTTCACACATCCACCCACACTGGAAAGGCTGAGAGCTTCAATCTAACCCTTCCATCAAGGGCTTGTAATAAATGCTCCAAAGATTTATTTTTATTCCCTTTTGTGTTTATTAAACTTTGGAGGGTTTCTTTTCCTTTTTCTTTTCTTTCTGGTGCTTTGCCCATTCTTTATTACAGCAGCTACAAAACATGGAGTGCCCTTTTCTTCTCGCCTTTTTTTTTTCTACTCCTCATCTTTCTGACTGCAGTACATGAATGACCATGTAGTAGGCTTTGAAGCAGCACATGCAAATATTTATAAGAGTAGCTTGATTGTTATTAACTGCAGTTGTTATGCTTTCCACGCTCTGGCAAGCTTCCCTATCCCCTCTAACTATTAGGATCATTTAGACTGTTTAGATTTCAGCTCACTGATAGCAAATCCTACATTTTTTTTTTTTTCTAAGAAGCAGGATAACGTGACACTGTTTCTCCCCCGTGTGAATTTTACTCTCTGCTCAACATACGGGTTCCTGTCACAAGCCTGGTCAGGCTGCCTTTAAGGACGCGATAAGTGAAGCAGCATGTGCAAGACTGCTGGAAGGATGGGCAGCTTGTCAGCTGTAACAGCACATCTTTCCAGCAGGATCCCGTCCTTCCTGTCAGGCACACTTGGGTCACAAAACCTCTCCTCTTTTCTAAGGAAAGTCTCTCCAAGAAATTAGAAACTTGTTTAATGCATATAGGCTCCCAAAGACTACAGATAATTACTTTGTTCACCCCTCCTGACCCTGACGTGACTTCAGAGTCCTGCTGGAAGCTGCCTCTCTGCAATGAAAGGGAATATATAAATAGAGTAAACCAAAATACAGAGGCCTACAGGTTATATTTGGGAACTGGGACTGGCCCTCAGAGGTAAATCAGTTGTACATCAGCTTTCCATTAGCTCTGAAACTCTACCCTGCTGTGACACTAAGTTATGAGCACATCCATTAGCTAATCAGTGCTCTTGGACAGAAACACTTGCACTAATCTCTGCTCACGCATCGCTTCCAGCCTCTTGCAGCAAGGCTTCAAAGTCAGACAGTAAAAAAGCAGTATAAGACACTTACTCCAATATTCCAGTTTTTACCTACAAAGCTGCCAATGAGCTATTACCTTTATCTGTCATCAACCATATGCTACTGAGGAGGGACATCGCATTGAAAATCAGAAAAAAACACTGGGAACACAGTGAATAAGGCTCTTAGCTGAGGTCCAGTGACTCTGGAGGAGCAATTCTTGCAGACCAGGCTATGTACGCATGCACATACAGCATAATGCGATACATGATGTATGTGATCTGTTATTGCACCTGTTTTTGGTGAAGAACCTGTACCTGAAACCAGCAGCTAGGCATCTTACACTGAACAATCCCTAGATACATAATTCATCCATGTCAAAGGGAAGCAGAAGGTCCACAATTCCACATTGCCTGACACCTTCAGTCTTGTTATTTACTGCACATGGATATGCTGACCCTTAGCAAGAGAGACAGACAAACAGACATAAAGGAAGACAGAGCTTTCTTCATCAGAAAGACAGAAAGAGAACAGGTTGGGGATCCAGTTGCCGGATGACCCTTTTGAACATCAGAACAATCAAAGACTGAAACAACTTCCCTTTTTTATCACCAATGCTAACCCCTGGATCTGTCCCTGCGTTCACAAGGGGAAGCCTCAATACAGCTTCACTAAGACAATGGATTTTAGAGTCACAAGGTAACTGCCCTTGGAGAAAAAACACAGAAACAAAACCACATTCCTATATGGAGTCCTGCTGCAGCTCTTTAAACATGACTTTCTTCCACCAGTTACACTAATAGAAGATGTTTTCCTGAAGATGTTTTCTTATTTCAGTAACTTCTTTCTATATTAGCTAATTTTTTTTTCATAATGGCAACCCACTGAGTTCCCAATATTCAGCAGGGAATGCATTCATGTAATTATTATGCCATAAACTGGCTATAAAGACTCAATAAATGTCACCAACAGACTCTAGAGTGCTCAGAGCAAAGACACTTGGCAGTGCTCAATAGCACAAATACATGGTTTATTTTTTATGCCTACACTGTCTCTGTTAAGCTCCATATGTCCACAAAATATACACCAATGAAGGTCTAGGTGGGCTTGGGTTTAGAAAAGAACAATTATCAGGTTTTGTGAAGTATATCACATCTATCCTACTATTGCAACACTTGCTATTCCTCTTTTAAACCACACTAAGATCTGTGACAACATATGGAAAGTAAACAACCCCAGGACCACTGTAATAAGGGCTGTAATTTAAATCAGACAGTTCAGTGATACAGGAAAGTGAATCTTACCAGCCAGAAAGTCCTCATTTAAATTTTTTTTCCATTGGATTTTCTCTCTCTGCTACCTTTTCACGTTTATTCTCATGAAACTACTAGTCTTCGTAGGTTCAGACCAAAACACTATTTAGCCTGAGATAATCCATATTACCCACACCAGTTAGAAAGGAAGAAGACAAAAATATGTATTTTGAACAATCAGCTATGGCTTCTTCTCTCCTCCCTCTCCTACGGGTACCATATGAAGAAAAACTGCTGGGCCAACATCAAATATCTTTGTTCACATATACAAATATCTTTGTATCTATGAGGTACAACACCAACAGCCAAGAAGTCTGGGCTATGACAGATCCCTCAAATGAACCCTTCTTGAAAAAGGTTCGCAGCTATTCAAAAGGCAAACGAGAGTCAAATTTAATACCAAAGAGAAAACATTGCTGGAACATTCTGCTTTACCCGAAGATGACCAAAAGCCACAGACAAAGTCCACGTAATCATTCTCCTGCAAATGACAGAGGTGTTGTTGCTTCACACGCCTGCTGCAAAGGGACAGTGTGGGTGCAGGTTCCCACAGGAAGACCCAGTTTCCCTTTCCAGACCATGCTACGAATACTAATGTGCAGCAAGCAGAAAGGGATTAACCTCTTCTGTCCTTTAAGCCAGGCTTTAAAGAATAGTCCAGATTTTCAAGTGTTTAGCACCCAGTATTAAGAGGTGCTTTTTTTATTTGTTTGGTTTGGCTTTTTTTTTAATTTTTCCAAATATCCCTGGAATGAAGTCTTCCAACTGGGTGTTTCTGGCCTCATTTTCAAAGGACGTAATTGTTCTTGTGATCTTTTGAAAATCAGTTTTGGGTACTGGCGCTGAATTGGAGCTGGATCTCTCTTCGCCAGCTAGCCCCAGTCTTAGGTGCTGAGACACGATCTTAAATTTTGCCTCCTGCTTGGTTCACTATGCCCAAAAATCTAAAGCAAAAATTCTCAGTCAGTCTCTGTGAGCTGGAGTGTAGCCACATACATAGAAAATAAATTATAAAATGTATCTGCAGGATTAGAAGCCAAACCACTCGGCTACCCAGAAAAAAAAACTACAAAAAAAAAAAAGCAGAAAAATCCCTTACACACCTTTCATCTCCTCCATTTCTTTTGATACTACATGTCATCTCCAGCCTTCCTAACTGGTCCAGACAATGCTGGTCCACTGGTCCATGCTGGGTGTCAGTGTGATAGCTCCTACATTTTCCTCAACTGGACCATTAAAGAATAAATACCCCACCAAGCTGTCAAAGCAGAGGCAGCAGGAACTAATCAGTTTATTGAAAGAGACACTGTGTCCAAACAAAGTATGTTCATAGAATAAACCTTTTCAGGGACAGTTGTGAGCACTGAGAGATGCTAGGCTAACCCTCCGTGCCTCCTCCTGTCCCCCAGTGCTGCTAATTTGCAAAGAAATTTAGAAAATATGAATGAGTTTTGGGATTGGGAGAAAATACTTAAGAAACACATACCTCAGTGCAAGACCTTCCAGACAAGCTACACATTTTGGAAGAAATCAGTTACCTGTGCAGGCTGTCCTGAACAAAAAAGAAACACTTGTAAAACATGTAAGAGACCTGAAAGTAAGGACTACAGACCGTGTGCGTATGTTTACATCTTCAAATGTATGCCAAGGTAAATCAGCACAGAGTTTGCAAGAACTTGTGTTATTACTACAGGGTGTTTCAAAAAAATGGACCCAATTTCAATTGAAGGTCTATTTCAAATGGGTCCATCTTTTTGAAACACCCTGCACTCTACAGCCACAAGGCAATCACAAGGCAATTTACAAGCCACAATCCAGTTCTTTACAAGCTCTCGTGTCCCAAGAGTACCTTCTTCCCAGCGACTTCCCACAGACTAAATGCCTCTAAGAAAGTGTACTTTTTTATCTGCAGCTCTGAAATAAGCAAGGACTACCCAGAAGGCTGCTTCTGCTACAAGACAAAACTCTGAATATTAACTTACAGAAGAGTCAGACTGAGCACTAAGCCTAGAATCAACTGCCTGGATCCAATCCTCTGAAGCTGGAGGAGGATCAAAAGTCGGTTCAAATTGCTGAAGCCTCTCGCTAAAATTAAAGGGGAAATAGTCTGGTCCCTTTTAGGAAAACAAAAACAAAACCCCAACCCAAGGCAGACTTGGTGTGACCACTGCCAAATACTCTCATTTCTTAAATAGGAGAGTGGAGTCCCTCCCAGGGGAAGGCCCCTTTCAGGACAAAGCAGCACGTGTAGCACAGCCCAACGCCTTCCAGCAAGAAGGGCTATTTGCTCACTTGCAAAAGATGGAATAGCTGGAAATGGGGGTAAAGTAGCACCTCACATGCCAACACCTGCAAATCCCCCTCAGGCACATGGTGCTCAGTGGATACTTTCTGCCACTGCCTTTATGATTGCTCAAAAATTAATCTACTGAAGAAAAATTCCCTCACCAGACCCTCCTCTCTGCTTGCCTTTAAAACTTTCCAGGCTGTTTGCTGGCTTGTTTTCCCTTGTCCATGCTGAAATGCAGGGACTCAGTAATGTGAACAACACTGATGCATCACATGAGAGCTATTTTCAGGTCCAAATGTTGAGCCGTTGAGCAATGCTTAATTGGGGTAACCTAATTACCCAGGAGTATTCTGGAGAGCAACAAATGCTTGTTTTTCCATTTTGGACCATCTTTTAGCATATACAAATCTCCACGCATTTTAAAAAGTCTGGAAGGTCTGACCTTAATTCTCCTCTTCTCAAAGTGCTATTTACACATCGCCTGTCATGCAAAGGAGCCAAGAGGGAATGTAAACACAAACCATACTGCTATCTTTGTTTTTCAACAAAGAAATCTTAATCTTGTGGCAGGTTAAAACATATGGGGTAAAGAAACAGCACAACAGCTGGCCCTCTCAAACATAACCCCCCTGTAATCTTGCTGTTGCTTATGCAACGCTGTTTTTAATAGTGAGAGCAAAACACATCTTCAGATGTGTCCCTTGCTCATGTGTCAGATGCCATCGCGGCAAGCCCATTCCTGACAGTAGCTGACAGATCCTTTTCTGCTGGGAAGATGCAGGACAAACTAATAGGAAAGCTGCTGCATCCATCAACAGGCATTAGAACAAGTTCTAGAGTTACCAATAGTGTTATCAAAGCCTCTCCAAAACCTCAGTGAAGTTTTGGTCCCATTGAAGTGACCGACAAAACATTCCCGTTGCTTTCAAAAAGGCCAGGAATTTACCGCCACACTTGTAAGCACAGAGAGGATTTTCAGCACAAGACAACTGTCTCCAGCCTCTCTGCCTCCTTTTCTCTGTGAGTTTAGTTTGCCAACAAAAGGTCCTTCAGCTTTCAGCAGTTATTTTGTGAACATTCAGGGAAGAAGAACTCCTTTCAAATCCCCAAATTTGAATGAAATCCCAGGTTATCATGTATCACCACTGAAATCAAATATGTAAATAGATGTGTGTTGTGTTTGGAAACTTCTCAGGTATGTACTTTGCTATTCTGCTTACACTGGAATGTAAGAAAAATACTCCTAGTGTCTTTCATCTCTCTCCATGAAGGGCTGCTCCTCTTTCAGCTAGGAATCATAAGCAACAATTGCAAATACAATTGCCTATCTCCTCTTAAAAAAAAAGAAAAGGGGGGGGAGGGGAGAGAGGAGAGGCGAGAAGGGAGAGGGGGAAAAAAAAAAGAAAAAAGAAAAAAGGGGGCAAAAATAAAAAAAACAACATCACAGAACACATACCTTTCTTAATAGCAAAATATGACCTGAATTGCTGGCACTGTTCAGCTGAGTTTTTATGGCTGCAATGATCTCAGTGACTTAAAACAGATCAGATTAACCTTCTGCTGTAGACAAGACTGACCAAAAGTCTTCCTCATAACAATGACCTTTTAAATTTCCCAGCATTCTTCTGGTTGCATGCTACTGAAGTGCTATCTCCAGAAGCAATCTGTAACAAGAGACCTCTCTATCAGCAGGCTGAAGAGGCAGACATGATCACAAGGCCAGTTGCATTACTTGTATATCCTATTGCTCTACAGAGAGACATTGGGATGCTGACTGCAGTGCCTAAAAACCCCTAAGTATCATACTCACAAAACCCAAGTAACCTTGAATATTTTTACCTAAGAAAACACTTTACCCTCTCTTCTCAACAGCAGATTAGGTGTAAGGTTAGAGGTATGTGCAAGTCTTTGAGAAAGTGTATGTATATTATTTTTTTAAAAATCCTTCCTCTTCCAGGCACCTTTCTCATGAATTTCACTTGCACTGACAGCCCAGCTAGCAGGATTAAAACTGGCTTCACAGTGTTATCTCAGTGCCAATTTACTAATGAGCTGTATTTAAAATAATATATTGTGCAGACATACTGTTATTGAATCCATCAGACTCACCAAAAAAAATTACTTCTGTTACAAATCTATTCTCCCCATCAGCACACAAGAGGAGCTTGGCACACTTGCACGCAGCTACACGGCTCTGTATCTCTCCCTCCTCCCAGCTCCAGCGCTTACGCAGGCACTGAAGCTGAAGCAGCAGGTGGGACAGAGGATTTTGCAGCCCCAGAAGGACCTGCGGCCCATGGGCAGGATGCCCCTGTGCCCTCCAGTGCTGTCTAAGTTGGGTGAAGACAGTGGTGCTTCTCCAGCAATGCTGAAGGCAGAAAATGATGCCAGCCCGCAGGCTCAGGCCACTTGTGAGAGCCGCAGGACAGTGCTCCTGCAGGGACAACCCGGGTCAGGTCCCCTAAGAGCTGGGGACCATGGCAGTCTTTTTGGGACCCTCACCTGGCAGCCCAGATGAGGAGGATCATGATTAAGCCTGATTCTTGTACAGAAGCACAGGCATACACTTTCAATGCTGGAAATCAAGCTAGTATTTTTATAAGGCTAACCTCTCCAAGGAAATGGACTTAAGACTTCCTTTAAGGTAAGCTGTGGTTACCCATCTCATGTCTATGTCTGTAAAATCAGGCCATTCACTCAATGTCAGTTTGGTACAGCTTGATCTCTGACAGCAAACACTCATTACAGGCTCCGACTTGTACCTTTATTGCTGGATGACTTGAGCTGTGTTTTAAGCCCATGAATACACATCTGCATTTGAATTTTCTGTGTAGAAGGACTTCTAATCACATGTATTGTTATGAAATCCAAAAGGATGGCTGGAAATCCCTTGGATATATCCTGAGGATTATATACTGCCAAGGCAATGCAACACTATGCAAAAATCTACTTTACAAAAAAATGTACCACTGCAGAACAAAGCTGTACTGGAGAGAAAAAAACCACAACTGGAAAACATTTTGAATTATTTAAAGAACTAAGAAAACTTTCCCCAAATCCAATTTTCTCCAACAGTGTCACAACAACCACAAAGCCGTCATACATGACAAACTCAGTGGTGTTGAAATCAAGGAAATGGCAGCAAAAAGACATTCTCAGGCTATTTCACAATTCAGTTTAAGCTGTTCATACTGCCGTGTTTACGCGTCTCTCTACCTTAGCACAGAATAATCCAAGTATCGTTTATCTTGTTTTCGAGTCAAACATTTTGTTTCCCCTCCTACTCATCTTCAGGGTGGTTCAACCAACTGGAAGTGAATGCATGTGAGGTAACTGGTAAAATCAGTCTGAATATTTAGTAGAGTAACAGTGCAACAAGCCTACCACTCTGCTTCAGAGAAAGAGCATAGGCATTGGCTTCACTTTAAACACAATCCTGCTGAAGTCATCCTATGAGCTTTCCTACGCAGCCACGTGCTTAAAAGCTTTCCTGCCTCAGACCCCCTAGCAGTGAGGGAGACCAGGGTGAATCCAGTCCTCATGAAGCTCCTCAGACAAAGGAGAGCTCACAGGACCAAATCCTTCATGCACTTCACACTTACAGTGTGATTTTTGTTAGTTTTCCCAACCTATCCAACCTCTGTGTTTTGGAGAGGGCTCCTCTGTGCAGGAGCAGTAGTGGGCGATAGCTTTCATGTCTATGCTGTTCGCGGCCTTTCAGTCCATACTCGTGGTGACAAAGATGAAAATGAGCATCAGCTTTCTGTAAACATGCAGAGAACCATCTGCTAGGCTGGGCTCATCCCATTCATGTCAAGCTGGCCAATGGACAGCCACCTGCTACTAATGCTCTCCAGGTCTCCCCAGCCTGGATTAAATTCCAGTACAGAGAGCACCATTCAGTCTCCTAAAAAAGTTTTATTTTTCAAACGGGAAGAGAATACTGTTTTAACTGACAGAAGTTGGTTAACATAGATGCATTGCACAGAGATCAAATTAAATTCTGTGTTCGGCCACAGAACCCAGGAGGGCAATGGTCTGCTCTATCAGGGATGACTGTACTGAGTAAGAGTATACCATAACCCATGTCCTAAGTTGTTCTTCCTGTTAATATCGACCTAGAAGGGGTAGTGTCCTACTGCCATAGGTCTGGATCAAAAAGTTACCTGTTAGCTACAGCCACAGACTACCACACATAAGGTGGTGTATCTTTGCATGCTGCCTCCTAAACAAACCATGAACTATCCTTTTCCTCCCTCTATCTGCATACTGATACTGCCCCGTGACCAGTTTTTAAGCACACATCTATCATACATCGTAGTTGGTGGTAGCTCTTATACTTTTGCTGCCTCATCTCACTTGGAGCTCTCCCATCATTTCATTCTTTTAAACCACTCAGCCATTTCCACTCTTCAATTAGTCCCTTAAAACTTTCCTTCCTCTTTTAGCTCATGATTATTCTTTCATTAGAGCATTTTGTGGTGCCCTCTAAGGAGAACAAAATTAAATACACCCACACCCCCTCCAACTACACTGTCACGTTCTGTACAGTGGAATAATGTGAAGAATGGTACATTAATGGTAAGAAAACGAGCCAATGCACAGATTGATAATGCAGGTAACACCATCAAGTTTCACTCTCTTCTGGAAGGGAAGAGAGTAAAATTGAATACACAGTCATAAAATATATGAAATTAAATAGGCCTCTGCAAATGAAAGTTGTCTGTGAAAATAGTTTCCAGGTCTATGGTTTTAATTATTACATAAATGGATGGAAAACAGGATTAAGGAATTTGCACAATTGTTACACATCGTATTTGGAATTGTAGCATTTTTTTCAGCTACAATAGCATGAAGGCATAATCCAGTAAGTCCAACTGAACTGCATCCAACTTCTCCCTGATACTTCAGTTTGGTAGTCAAGAATCTGAAATCGTTCTCCAGCAGCACTCACGTGGGACTGAAACTTGCAATACTGGGGTGATTTTGCAAAACTTCCTCATCTCTTCCCAGCTTTGGATTTTATGATTTGCACACATTAAAAACATTTATGAGTTCCAGTCATTCAGCTTTTCTCATTTACCAGCTCTGTTTGTAAACAAGATTTCAAGCAGTGACTGAACTGTGAACCACAATCTCCTGTAAAGGAAAAGTCCTCTGAGGAGACAAAGCCATCCAGGTACAAAAGCAAAGCATATGTACAGGAGTAAAAGTGTCAAAACTGCTCTTATGCCCTTGTAAGAATCCATTCATGTTTGAACGCAAAAGCTTGGGGCTTTTCATCCATGGCTAGAGTAAACCTTTCATTCCCCCCCTCCCCTTACTTTTTCTTTCTTTTACTGCCATGCACGTTCATTTCAGTCTGAATAAACTGCCCATGAGTGACTGTTCTTTACATGTCTTCATGTAAGTCAATTACGCAGGAAGAATTTAGCATGATGTACCAGCTCATTCAAGCTTTTCTTCAGCAAGCTTAAAATCTCCCTAACTTTCCTCTCCTTCACAGGCCTGCTCTTCATCTCCAGCTGGACCGAAATTCGGTAAACATTAGACTTGCAAGGTAACAGGTTTGGCAAATGAAGCATCTAGGGCTCAGCAGAATCTCCTGGCATCTCAGCCTACGTGCTTTGTTGCCTAGTGCCAAAGTAGTATCTGACTGGCTTTATTCAATTCAAATGAAGATATGAAATCCCAAGACTGTATAAACATCATTCACCAATCAAAACCATAGTTAAAAGAAATGCCTTTCTAGGGGAAGATACAAGTGCTACTTGCCTTTTTGGAGTCCCTAAAAAGTGCAGCATCTCAAATAATCCTGTCAATCTGGAATATATGTTTACATTTTTGTTGTCATTATTCATAAATGAAAGACAAGAGAAAGAAGATAAAGGCTGGTTTGTCATGCTTTGTCTTCCTATAGGAGTCTTCCCTGTGACATTATCATCTGCACAACCCCAAGGACCAACGTGTGCAAACCTCTGGCATTTTATAACAAGGTTTACAGAGTACTACTGAAAGCCAGCTGAAGGCCCTTCCCAAATGGAAGGTCTGGCACACGCTTGACCACTGCCCTGCTTACAGATCATTAGCCCTACCACTGAAAGAATGACGGAAGCCAGACTGAAGACATCTGCTCAAACCTGTCTTCCACAGCTACAAAAGCAGAAGAGGATGCATTTACCTGTCCTTCTCCTTACACACAAAAGACACTGCTGATACTGAAGAGTAAGAACAGAGTCATAAAGCAACAGTTACTTTTGAATTCTCTTTATAATCAAGTATTATTGAATGGCTCCACACAGCATGGCTACAGAAGGAAAACTCCAAGTATTTATTCACCTGCGAAGCTAGGGCTGCATCCATACAGGCTCAGTCTTGACAAATGCTAACTTCCGAGTGCTCTGTTCAGAACTGCAAGACCTCCTAAGGCTGTAAGAGCTCTTCTGAATTTAATGCTTGCTCCTACTAACTTAACTGCACGGATTGGATGCTTTATGTTCAGCACAATGAGTTAAGAAGAGACAGAATTCTCAGCTTAAAAACTCTCCCATGTGAATACAACAGCTGGCCATGCCTTCATACCAACACATACTTAGTTCTGAATGGTAAAGAAGTTTTTACAATGTAGCCAGCTATACACAAGATGCACTGACTTGTTCAAGAAGCATTTATAGATCAGGATAGGGAAAAATGGTACTACAGTGCATGGAATTCAAAGTGCAGGTAAGAAATAAACCCCTCTTCCTCTTCCTTCCAGTCAGTGGTCTCAGAACTTTCTGAGTGGCACTGTAACTAAATGTAAATGGATTCTCTTCTTATTGCAAATTACAAAACTGTCCACCTAAATGGTTTACCTTGCTGAAGCTGTAACACTGTTGAATTAGTAACGTTTGTGAAAGGAGCCAAGACTCACCTAAGACATCTACACCATATGTGGAAAACAGAGGCGTCCAACATTTCCTTTGAGAGGTGGTGTTAATAACAGAAATCACCTTGCTCAGTGACAGAAAGTTTACCTCAAACATAACTTTACTAGTCTACATGTAGGCTATACAGTGCTCACATACCTTGAGGCAGCAAACTATACCATGTGAACCTAATCCTCAGAAGCATGAAAGCCTACTCTCCTCACATGTGAGGAGTGCATTTCTCTACCGCAGCTAAGGAAAGAGGCATATGGCATACCTGTAGGATAGTTGCAGTAAGGCTAAACAGAGTACTAAAAAAACCCCGTATGTTAAACCATCAGCTGCAGAATCCTTTTACCACTAAGCCTAGCCACCCAAACTGCTCACAGGTAACAAGACCCTACTGGCATGTGAAGGGAGACTGACGTGTGTAGAGGACATGGTCTACCACAGCCACCAGCAGGGAAGGGCAAAAAGATTTCCGCCTTCTGTTGTGAAGGAGAGACAGCCAAGGCAATAGATAGATTTCAGCTCAATATCAGACACAAGAGAAACAGAGCATTGTTAACTAATGGCTGCACTTCAGTTTCTCCTTGTTGGTACCAGATCTGGAACTGTGTTGCCCTAGACATAAATGCAGATTTTACCTCTCAAAATACAAAGTAGAAACAAGCAAAATCTCTTTGAATCTGAAAAGGCACCAATACTCAGCACAGACACTTAGGCAAGAGTCTCTGACTAGTGGCATGATGTGGGAAGACCACTGCTTCTCAGATCCTGTTGTTCCATTTGAACATATTTTTTTTAACCCAATGCCAGAAATGTTCTAGATACTGATGACTAGAAGCGATTTATTCCAACAGTCTACTTTTTACTCAAAACCAGCCTTTTCTGGTATGATCTAAATTGTGGTCTCAAACCTTTACTGGTCCAGGCACATTAAAAGAGTGAGTAAATAATGCTGTTGTGAGCAAGTGAGAGCCTCCCCAGCTCTCTCCAGAATAGATACGATTTTTTAAAAAAATAAATTTAAAAATGTTTTGCCAAAAAAGCTATAATCAAGAGCCTGAGCTTTTCAAGTTCTAATATTTGTTATTGCTATTACAAAACTTTGCTATTTCTGATATCCTTAAAAAAAAAAGAAAAAAAGAAAAAAATAACAAAAATAACAAAAGTAAGATGGTTTTTCTGAAACATTTCAGGCTAACATGGTAGATGTCCCAGACAGCTTTTTAAGTTTTAAAACCATCCCATTTCTAATATTGGTTAATGTAAATCTGGAAAGCTGCCTTGTCTGGAGTAAAATCATATACAGATTGAAAAAGGATTAAGTTTTTTGTTATATGTACTTTTTATATTTTAACCTTTTAGTGTCTGGAACGGAAGAGGAGAGTTGGGGAATAAGTGTAACAGAGAAGGGTACAGTTCACTGTGATGGCTGCTGCTGTAAGTATTCTTTTTTTGCAATACACAAGGTAACACAGGGCATTACAGACACTTGACTTATTTTATAGTGTGGCCTCTCCTTGTGACAGGTTAACACATGAGGAAATGGCACAAGTTCATGCCATAGTGGGCACTCAGTTCTTGTCTGTGCTATTCATAGCTGAGTGATCAGGTTTACAAGGCTAGACTAGTTTTGCTGTGTCCAAATAAAACAGCTAGATGGATCCAGTTGGATTTTCCAAAGTGTAAGATAAACTTCTTTCTCCGAGACACTATGAATATCAGTCACTCAGAGCGTGGCCACCTGCTTCAGATTCATCTGCAGAGGACTGGCTTTTAGATATACAACTTCAAGACCTAGTTCCTAATTCCTTTTAATTAGTGAGTTTTTTCACACACTAAAGGAGGCATCACAATAACAAAACCATGACACAGGACAGCTCTGCACTAGAGGTACCTGAGCGACAGGGGTACGGACACAGGCCATGAGTGGGCTCACAGTATTGCCAAGACAATGGAACTACACCCAAGCTTAGCAACAAATCATTTTTTGCCTGATATTTTTAATGGCAATTTTTGCTTAATTAATTTCTACCCTTTACCTCCGTTTCAGCTATTTTGTTTTACAATTCTTGCAATAACTGCGAAAAAAAAAAGGCTTCATATTTGCAAGCAACTTACTTTCTGCTTTTTTGAGCACATATAAATGTTTGAGACAAAATTCACTGGACAAAGAGGCATGCATACAAATGCACACTCATATATGCACACAAAGAAACCAAAAATATAAAAGAATATATATTTCAGACTAACAAGATGATATCCAACTAAATATTAGAAAAAGATGTTTTGACCATTTATGATTCAGAAGGATCCAAAACTAACGCAGACTCCAGACAGAGATCACATTCAGTGAAAGAGCTCCACCAATTGCATCATACAACACCATGACTGCGATAATGAATATGGACAGCAATTACAGAATCAACGTCTGCATTTCTTAAAGATCAAAACAGACTAGGAATGCATCAGTGGCTTCTCGGAATAACCTAAATAATGATTTGAAAACACATTAACTCAAAGGAGCATGAAAACTATGGTGGCTCTTCACAGCAAGTTTTAACTTTCTGCTCTACATGCATTATTAGTCTTACTTTCTACTGGACGGGCTCTGCAGGTATTCAGCTGATCTGCACCTACAGAAGTAGGACTCCAGAAATAGTCTTTACTGCTCTAGTCATATGACACTGGCACCAACTAACCTCATCTTCTACCCCACAATGTATATAGTGAACTCATAACTATACTGTCTGGAAGGAAGGAGTAATCAGTGACTTCTTACACAGAAACACTAACAAGTTTTGGGGAGATTAAGGATGGCACACCTACCCTCCAGATTTGCCACTCAAAAAATTAAAACTTTGCAGTTGACTTCAAAAACTAATTAAAAGAAGTACAATGCAAGCACATCAGAAGCAGACCGCTCTCAGCTCAGCTGGAACAAATCAGGGCAGTCCCCTCTGCAGTGAACACCACTGCTTGCAGTTTTGGCAGCTAAGGATCAGTTCATGAATATATAGTTCATTTTAAAAATAACATTACCAAAGTCCTAATCTAATTATTAGGTGAACAGCATCTACTTATGATAAACCACATCTCCAGTCGAACTGTGGCACGGCTTGCCTAGAGCACTGAAAACACATAATGCCCCCTTCCTCCCTTGCCAGCTACCCCCAGGGTGGAGGGAAGGATCCAGCAAGTCAGCCACTGAGACTTGAAGCTAAAGGGAAAAAAGGTAAAAAAGATGAGCTCATGTACAAAGTAACATAATTCATGGGATCAAATATAGGCCACTGGAAAAAATGATGCTCAGAAATCACTAATAATTGGGAGATGAAGCACCATTGCCCGAGAGACCTGGGCCAGGTACTGTGCTGGCATGAAACTCAAGTAGTGTCTATCCAAAAGAATAAAGCCCAAAGAACCCAGAATATTATGTTTCTCATAAATATCAATTGTATGCTCTGGAATAGCAAACCTAGTCAATGTTGTACAGTCATTCAGAAAGATTATACGGCTTTGTTTTGATTTCTTGAAAAGCGTATGAAAAAGTTACTTTCTTAATTCATTTGGTTATTTCAAAATAGAGGCCTGAGAGAAAATGCTTAGGAGTTTTTTCTCCATTCTTTTCATAGCTTCCATTTTTTGAAAGGGCATCAAATCCTAATTCCATCTGAAATAAAGAACAACAACAATAATGCAAGATGGGGTGTGTGTGCCATAGCTGAGCTCTATTCTTCTTCTCTGATAGCCTTCTGTAAGCATCTGTGGAGGCCTCTGAGTAAAACATACTAAAGAATGCTGTTTCATCATCACTCTGATTGATTTTTAAAACAAAAAAAAGTTATGATTGTGACACTTCTCAAATCTGACAAGTCACTTAACACACACAGCCAGGAACTCAGTTCACTGTTTGCAAAGTATTTCCACAGAAGGAATTTCCAAGGTCTGTCTCACTTCTCCAATTACATAGCAAGCTACAAACCACTTAACTGACCAGTTGGTGAACAAGGGCCACAGCACAAAGAAACGCCATATGCAGATCATGATTAGAAGCAGAGAACCAGCACAAATGCATTCAGTCTCTTCATTCTTCTACCTTTCTTATATAAGCACTGAAGGTCAAACACACAGCCTTACATGTAACAGACTGTGGACACCTGCACACCTTTCTACGCTTACCTAAACTTTAGAAAAGATCTGCCACAAAGTAACACATTACTTCTCATCTATTTTACTGTTCTTAGTACTGCTTCTAGTAGCAACTACATTTAAATATAAGGAAAGACAGTTTTAAATAGAATATAGTGTCAAGTACATAGTACCAGAAGGCTCAAACAGAGCAATCTATGCTATCTATTATGAAAAACAAACAAACAAACAAAAAATATGTGGGTGGGGAAAATAAGAACTAGTGAAGAATTAATGACAGAAGCAGAGTGGAAAAATATTCAAACAAACTGTATGTTAGCACCTGGAAGAAAACAAGGAGTTGAGTAACAGCTCACATGGACTTGTCAGGAGCAATTAGTGTCCAAACAACCTAAAGTGCCTTCAGGACTGGATAACAAGCTTTGCAAACACGAGAAACCACAGATTATATTTATCTTGACTTCAGTAAATTTGGACATTGACACACCCATTAGCAAATGGGGGAGATATAGTCTAGACAAAAAAATACAGTAGGTAGGCTGCAAGACTGGAAAACTGCCCTGAGAAAGCAGTCAGCAGTGGTTTCTAGTTAAAATAGAAGGATCTACCCAACTAGGTGCTGCAGAGGAATGAGATTACTACAGAGCTATAACAGATGGACTAATGACTAAGTGTGGGTTGCTCAGCCAAAAGAGACTACTGAAGGTGTTACTTAAAAACAGCCTTCAGGTATGTAAACAGCTGCCACAAAAAGCAGGATGATCCATTTTCCATGTCCATGATGGATAAATCATGAGTATTACCAAGTTGCAGCAAGGAAGGTTTGTTCTAGCTGTCACAAAAAACTTTAGACATCAAGGGTAACAAAGCACTAGAACAGGTTGCACGGGGAAGCTGTGGTGGCGACTGGAAGCCTTTAAGAAAAGGTTATACAAATACCTATCTGGAATATCATGGCTACAGTCTACACCCTCTTCTAGAGCAGGACCAATGCAGCAGCCTCCTGAAGTCCCTCTAGCTCCATGTTTCTTCTGTGATAACTGGCTGTTGGCAAACAGCTTGCATTCCTGAATAAGCTTTATGAATACATCCATTGATACCTGTACAAGTCAGATATATTTATACAAAGTAATTCTGGAACGTGTGTCATTAGGTCAGGTCCCAGAGGATGAAGATCAATACATGAACTCTACTAACATCAACAGACCTGCCCTCCAGCCAGTCAGAGACATGCCCAGTATGCAGCAAGGTAGTAACAGCCAGGAGCATGGAGCCGAAGCTGTCATGCACAGAAAACTCTCACTGCAGCCAGAGTGAGCAACAGGCTTCTAAAGCCCTTCCCGTGGGAATGATTTCTACATGCAATTACAGATATACAGACAGACTAAATTAAAAATTTAGCAATGTTTCTTCAAAGCATTCTGTTTCCTGGGTAACACACTTTAAGTGCCCTGCAACTATCCTGCAACTAGCTAGTAAACCAAAACAGCTCCTTAAGTTAGAGAGATAAGCCTTGAATTTTTACCAGGATATTTGAAATGTATTATAATGCAAGTATAATGAGTAAATTTTCTGTAGTATTAATATCAATTTCATGCTTAAAACAACACAGTAAATAATTGTAACTGATATTCCATTACCTGGTCTTGAATTCCCCAAACTAGGATGCCATACTGTACAGTGCTTTCCTTCACTGGTGATTCTTTATCTTGGGATTGTTTGTTATATTGCTTGAAATGCTATTATTCAGTGTGAAGAGTGATGGTGAAGTTTTAGTAAAATTACTATGATATGGTTTTTTTTCTTCAGTCTTTGGCACTATTTCATGCTAAACTTTGAACTCGCTGCTTTCACTGATGTGCATTTCAAGTTTAAAGTGAAACAGTCCAATAGCTGACGCCAAAAGTTTGACCTCCATTATAACTGTTGTAATCTTCTGGGAAAATACCCTCTTGACTCTAATTTCTCTTTTCAGACCTACCATGCTGCTGATGAGAAATAATAGTTATTGGGGCTGTAAGGCCAAGATTAATGTCTGGCCCTGCAAAAAAACCCAAAACAAAACAAAAAACCCCACCAGTAGCACTGAATGATACATGAAGTTTCTCCATTTCTCATGCACAATCACTTCCTAAATAAGCATGCTGGACTAGCACAGCCACAAGATGAACACTATCACATGAAAAAATATTTAGGCTCACATGAAAGTCCCTGGTTTCCAGCACACGTGCGTTTTGCAGTGTAACTGATTATACCATGGAGCATCATTATCTGACTTGTCAGTTTAGATGGGAAGGTCTGTAAGGCTGGGAAAAGTATTGCAAGATCAACAGCACCTCACACAACAGGGTCCTGATCTCTCACTGGGGCTTGAGCAACTACTGGAATACAAATATTACGGCATTCTTCACTTTGCCTCAATTGGATAGTGCTGTCAGATGGATGCAGCATGTTTCTATCAAGAAATATTTGGCCATGCTTCTACTGGAGTGAAATGATCCCTGTAAATACATGGACAAATTGTGGTTGGCCCTTGGCTCCACACATCAGAAAACTTCTCTGTCAGCAGCTGCAATATGGGGTGAAAGTTGGCTGATGCACTAGCAGGACCAGAATGGGAGCAAAGAAAAGGATCTCTGTTACAGGAGCTGTAGAGAGCCCTGACTCACTAAACCTGGGCAGTTACAGCCTCCCCAGCTGGACTGTTCCCACCCATGGATGTTTTACTTAGCGCCTCTCAGTAAGACGAAAGAAAAAAAAAAAAGGAATATCCGAAGTGAACTTTTTTCTTTTTTCAGTATTTCCAGCAGAGGAACAAGACTGCTTTCACATAGATTTTTTTCTTTGGTGACTATCAATACAAGTTTAAAAGTGATGAAAAAATTATAAACAATGCAGAATAGCTGCCAATGCCTTTGAACTAAAGAATGTTCATGGCTACCTGCTTAGCTGTCAGTACCCAAAAATGGTACGACTGTTTCATAGTGCTAAAAGTAAGATGCATATTTTGGTATTTACTTGAGGTTAATAAAGTCTCTAAGGCAGCAGGATCCCAGGCCCTTCCAAGCTTTTCAACTTCCAGTCAGGAACATGAATTCTTACCAGAAGACCCCAAAGGACTAAGTGCCATTTGCGCAGCGCATGCGATGGATTTGCTGTTGATGTTAGCGGTCATTTTTAGACAAGTCAGCCACTGGCAATTTTTGTGTCCAACCTGGGGAGCGTGAATTGCAACAATCCAAACTAGAAGTTTGTAAAGCTCATCTCACCATACTCAGACTTCCACAAAAGCAGATAAAACAAAGCCTCTTCCATATGTCAAACTGTTTCGCCCACCTTGGAAAACTGCATGCAAGGATGAGAGAAGATTCATCATGACACTGAGGCTTTATACTACTTTGAGGTTTTCCATCACTGTTGATGAAACTGAAGCAATCAGCTCCTCGGATGAGTTACCTTCTGTCATCAGTGGTTCTGTCAGCTGTGACTTTAGGTCAAGCTAGGAACCCCTAGCCATTTGCTGACTTCACTCAGGGTTCATGGTAAAAGCTGAACCAGTACAGATACAGAGAAATGTATCATTTACAAAGGTGGTATGAGAATCCATGCCATCTCCAGATACCTCTGAAATGGCTTAAGAAGAAGACAAGAGAACAGTGACAGATTTAGGCATACCAGACTTGGAGACAAATAACAGAAAGCCTTCTCCATGGGAGTCATTTTCACACTGGCACCTCTTCTGAAACATGTCTGTGATGGAGCTGTGAAAAGAGGATAGACGCTTCCAAAGCTCGTCTTGCAGGTTTAGAAGAGAAGTCTTTTCACTAGTGTATTTCTAATAAAGGCCCCAACAATGGAGACCAAGGAATTAAGTTTAATTATGTTTTACCAGGAAACCCATAAAATTTCATTTCAAAGAATACTCCATGAAGTAAAGCATTTGCAGTGCTGGTGTCAGTTACTTGTTCACAGGTCCCCAAAGTCAGAATGCAATGCTGAAGCACTCCTCAGCAACAGGGCTTGGGTACTCTGCAATGCTCAAGGGCTTGAAAACCAAACTCACAAATCCAAACACACCCAGAACTTTGAAAAAGAAAAAAAAAATAAAATACAGGAGTCACAACATTACAGTTGTGACAACCCTAAACATGCTAAATATAATGTAACAGGATAATCCATAGACCTAGATCCTGTTCTTAAAAGAAGAATCTTATGTGGACAATTATACAGAAAGGGAATTCATACAAGGTGATAGTGATGGTGGCCAGGCATGTGGCAGCACCCATCTTCCCTTACTGGGTATTCAAAATTGCACACAGAGAAATTTATACTGGATTGCCCAGCACAGATTAGTATTTTTTAATCTACTGCTATTTATAAGAGCAAGTTGCTCCCTCCTCTTTTTTTAAAAAAAATAAATTATTTTTTTAAACGAGTGGGCCTCACTGCTCAGCTATTCTAACACGAAGATTTAAAAGCGGTCAGGAAATTTCAGGACTGCCTTGCAGAGAGTGGGGGAGATGAAAGCAAGTCCCACGGCACAGAATCCATTCCTCTCGCCCCACCTCTGCCAGGAAGCGCTGCTGTTCCCCTGGCAAGCAGCACAGCTGGCTGCCTTCTCCTGCTCAGCTAAGGGTCCAGAGAACAGCCTTTCCAAACTATTCCCTGGCTGGGGAAGGAAATGAAAGCAAGTCATTTTCAAGAAAAGCAGGTTGGATTGTCCAACCCCTTCACTCTGGGGAGAAAAAAAAAGAAGAAAAAGGAATTATACAAGAAGTGTAATGGAGAAGGAAAAGGTGAAAGAAAATTGTACAATTTTTTTTTGCATTGCAGAGAAGTCAAGATTCACAGACTCAAAGGCAACGCATCTTTAAATGATTAAGATAAAGATAGTGGGTAACAGATGAAGTGTTAAGATACAGAGGGAAGTGAAAGGTTTTTACCACATTAAAATTATGCAATCTTTCCTGCTTCATAACAGTAATTACAGTCAACATTATTTACACCCTAGTCCAGAGTAAATCAGGAACAGAAAGGCAGAGAGATGGTAAACCGCTCTTAAGGAAAACTCTCCAATCAGTAAAAGGTAGTGCCCACTAGCTGCCTGCATGCAGGAAATGAACATCTGCCTGCCCATGTGAAGGTGCTCAGCTTCCAACTCCCTCCTCTACTTTTCACCCCAACTGGCTTAGAAAGCTCCCAGGCAGCTCGCTTCTGAAGACACCAAAAATGCTTCACAGACTGCGTGGGAAGTGTGGCTGCTCACTGAGCCCAGAGACTACTATGGAGATGGACATGGAAGGGTTATGTTACAGGGTTATGAGTTACAGAACAAACAGTACAGCACAACAAAGCTTGGAGTAGCTCATCTGCAGAGCTTCATGTACAACTAGCCCCAATCCATGCTATTAAATCATTGTTATCAGAGAAGATTAATTTTGAATATCTGATCATTCTCTTTTATACAGTAACTTGGCAAAACCAGATTGTTCCCTAAAGATACTTGCTAAAATTAGCTCAAGTTTAGTGTTAGGAGGACGGACTCAATGAGATGTTACTAATTCTGAGGCCTTTTCACTAAGTCCCGATTACTAGGATGAGTTATGATCCATCATGCCCTCTACACTCTTTCTAACACAGGTGAAATTTCTTTATAGGTTAAGGGCTCAGACCTCTGGGTGGGGTAGGAAGAACACCTCCATTAAGCACATTGCAACACAGAGTCACCAAGTCAGTGACTTGGAGGTCTCCCATGTCTTGTGCTATTGAACATGGAAAACAAACCTAAAAATATGACTAGGCTTCCAAAATTATGGTTTCTGGGAACAGAACTAATCTCACAGGTACAGCATTTAGCCCCTTGGTTCTCTGAGGAAAGAGCTGCCAACTCTACAAGCACTAGATAACCCATCACCACCTACTTCTTCCTCTGCAGTTAGGAGCTGTGGGTGGTACCGCTCCCACCAGCATGCAGGCAACCAGCTCTGTCAGGTCATGTCTTTTCATCTGGTTCCTGCTGAGATATGGTAACTCTCTGATCATCTGGTTTCTAGAGACCCTTTATTTTAGGTCCCTTGCAACTTGAAAAATTAAGTACCTTCAAAGAGTCAGATATAGGTATCGGTTTACTTTAAAGACAAAACTGAGGTGCTTTGGTTACCCAGATGTGACAAGGATTCATATCTTAGGTAGAAGTGATCACCTCATGTTCTGCACAAAATCAAGAAGTCCCGAAGAATTGGACACATTCAGGTTTAGTATTATGCAGGAGACAGACATACAAAGATGAACACAGCAATGAGCTGAATCAATTGGACAGAAGTGTTTACAGAGAAGGCTGGAAAGGATAATGAACATATGCTTAGTTTGCTGAAGAGGTAGAAATGACATAGTTCCACTATCAACAAATCAGACAACTCAGGTCAGAAAACTGACAGAAACCAAATGCAACCATAAGAAGACAAAATTTAAAAATGCAACTACGTATTACAAACAAAAGTAAAAGTAATAGCTGCTGAGAACTACTATGCATCAGTAGAAAATAACAACTGCAGATAACAGATGAGAAAAACCAAACAGGCGTACCAGCTTCGTGGCCAAGAAACTTAAAGATGAGATTTACTTAAGTACCAAGAAAGCTTAACAGTGGTATTCATCCATTACAAGATTAAGACTGTTGAAATAATAATAATACAGAAATATGAAATATACATCAGTAGATAAAAAAGCCAAGCAATAGTAAGATGAAAAGATGGGGTTATCTTTTATTGCAGCAGCAGCAACCCAGGAAGTCTTAAAACAATAGCTACTGTTATCAGACATTGTAAAACAAGCAAGGCCAGATAACTTGCATCAAAACTTTAAAGAGCTGTCCAAGGAACTATCTAAATTATTAAAACTGGCTTTCAGTAAGCCCCAAACACTGGAAAGTATCTTACGTATTTGAGACAGAACAGATTTGCTGTTATAGAATGCCTAAACAGGGCAACCCGTGCCATCTCACATATATGGTCAGGATTATATTGATCCCAGTAAAAAAAATATGCAAAGCGTAGGAATGAGAATCAGCTCAGAGGAAACTAAGGGAGTATAGCCAACATCAGCTCAAGAAAAACAGACACCATTGGTCCGGGATCCTAGTGAGCAAGACTGGTAGTCCTGTTGGTAAGACAACTGTTTTAACATAATGCACTTGGGTAGCTGCGAGACATTTAAGCTGGTGCTACGTAACTTCTTCATTAGGGAACAGGAATAACAGGACATCAACATGGCTAGGCAGTAAATGAATCAAAGCTTCGTGCTTTTTATGAGACTCAAAATACAATGGTAGACAGGAAGCTGCTATTGAGACACAAGCTTTTAATCAGGTCCCATAAGGTTCATTTTACTGTACTTTATTATCTAAATGTTTTTATCCATCACCTGGAAGAGAACTAAACCATTATTAATCAACTGCAGATGAAATAATAATATGGATGTGACAAAGAATGAAGATGCATCACAAATACAGTGACCTGAATCTTGAATTATCAAAATGCAAATGTCAGTAGAATCAATACGAAAATACAAATTTAGAGAGAGAAATTTGTAGACCATACTTACAGAGTAGAGGACTCCATCCTGAGAGTCAGCACCTCTGAAAAGGACTTGGGAGGGGGGGAGGGGGAAGGAACAACCCTGGTGAATAATTACCCAAGTATGAATTTTTACTTCTCCTTGTAGAGCTCCTGGCAAAGTTACTGCCAAAATCAGCTGCATAACTGTACAATATAGAATTAGAGCAGAGTCTTCAATATGCATGTACTTGATAATGGCACAGTCACTGTTGAAATACTGTGCCCAATACTGTTGTCCACAATGTCAGCAGTATATGAAATAAAACAGAGAAATTTCAGAGGGAAACCACAAGAATAACGAAGAGGCTATGATGTATCTCAAGGAGCACATCATATTAAACTTAAAAGAGCTGTGGCTCAATCATCATCTATGGATCTGAAACATGCTCGAAGTTGGGTAAAGCAGCCCCTGCTGAACTCCTGGCTGCCTCACTGCAGGGTCTTTCAGCAGCCACGCCAGCTTGCTCTCAGTCAGATCAATTCCTGTCTGCAAAACTTCCTTCTCCTATGGGGGCCTACACGATGTCCACAAATTTGGTAACAGGTCTTCAAAATAGCAGGTGAAGGTTTAAACCAGATCCAAATGCTAGAACTTGAAGCTAAACAACTTAAAATACAAAGACGCTTGTTTCTAGTGAAGATAATTAATCACTGGAATAATCTACCAAGCACGGTGTAAAATCTCTTTTAAAAAGGAATTAATTCAGCAAAACTCAATGGCCTGGAAAAGGCAGATAGGGAGACCAGAAGACCATCGTGATAGTTTCTACCTTTTTTAATTTGTAAGTGTCCATTCTACCATAACTCAAAATCTCCTAGAGCAACGCCAGTCTTGTCCTCTCTGAAGTACAGTATGATATCAATTAAGTCATTAGCTATGAGTGTGAACAGACCTGAACATTATAACCTGAGAAGAACATCTCATCCCTGCTAAGTACCTCCTTCAGTTGTGAGGCAACATTCACGTTCTATCAGAAACCTGCTTGCAGGTCTGGCTGTCACTACATTAAGACACTTTATCCTCTGTGACATTGTAATGTTACCTTAGTTTAAGCAAGACCCTTTGGTTTCATATCCTGCATCAAATGGATTGGGATCAAATCTCAACCCAACATGATGCAGGAAGTGACACATAGATAAAATATAAACCAAGTTTTTTCTTTTTTAAAAAAACAAACAAAAACTCAACAACCTGTGATAGATGTTGAGTCCTCCCAGGCTTTGGAAAGTATATAGTAGTAGTACAAACATAGTAAGAAACAGTATTCAGGACATTTCTAATCACCAGAGCAGATTTACCTGACTAAAGCTTCATCTGAAAAAAAGGTTGGGATTCTCAAAGGCTACAAAGGAACCACTCCTTTAGGTGCTGCTTAAAACCCTGGCCACAGTGACTGTTCTGCTTGCCTAAACAATCACTGCACAGACTCCAGTTTCAACACCACAAGGAAAAATCTGGAGTGGCTTTACTGACTCAAATTAAATTGCTCCAACTTTTCATCCATGCAAAAAAAAAAAAAATACCTCAAAAGTTAACTCATTAATTCATGAGCCACTTTGAGACATAACAAGTCAGAGAGGCTTTAGGTAAAACCACATGCACCTTCATGCTATAAGCACAGCTCCTGTTCACAAACTGCTTGGCTTTCCAGCTTGTAAACTCAGCATCTATCATGCAGCAAATTGATTTTCAGAAATTGTTCTCCCAGCTCCAGCTCTATTCAGAACCGACTTTTAAGATTTTATTGATAACATAAAAACACCTTGTTGGCTTAGCCCCGACCTTTCGTTACATTCCACTGCACAGGGATTTGCCACATTCTTATTCACAGCCTTTAGATTCTTACCAGTTCTGGGCACCGAGGTCTGATTTTCCACATGTTTATATGAAACCTCTGGAGTGATGAGCTCCTAGACAAAAACTTGCTGTAGGGAGGATGATAGAGATATATTATGGCATGTTTATTTGCCAAGACCTATGCAGTCAAATGGTCATTTATTTTAGACAGGGGGAAGTGTGGAATACTGAAGAAGTACAGGACATGAACTCACGCCTCCTTCTCTGCATTCTGCAGTTCTAGCCATATTGCTGCCATATGCTGTTCCCAGATGACATGTGCCATCAAATGCTTCTATCAATAAGCTACTAAGGTGTTTATTTTTAAAAGTGGTTTGTTTTTTTTTTGCAAAGCCTTATGCGGATGAACATCTCTGGTGGCAACTCAATAAAAGGGAAAGCACCACATTACAGTAATACATGCCAATATATCTTGAAGATGTGGCTGTTCCCTGAAACAAAGGAACTGCACTTCATACCTGATCCAAAGACTTTCGCAGTCAATGGAAAGACTTCCAGTCTTTTCAGCAGGCTTTGGATCAGGGCCCTTAATCTGGGGAACATACTCTCAAAAGGCAGGAAAATGGAAAGGTTTGACTGTATCACATGTATAGCTGGCCTTGTGGCAAGTGTGCATGAGGCAGATTCCTTTCCAGACTCTACCTCAACAAATACACTTCCAGCCAGAGAAAATGAAGTCTCCCAATAAAGTGGGTAAATAATAGGACTCCAACTTGGAAAGAGTAAAGTTCCTTCAGACACATGATATTGTTGTAATTCAGTCTCTAGACACCTTTATAAAGATCTCTTTTTCTAGATCCTTTTGGGGCTCTTTTCTTCCCTGATTAGCAAGTGGAATGTGAAATTTCCAAATACATGGCTTCTAGCATTGAGGAGAAATGAAAGCTGGGATGGGGGAATTGAGATTTAAAGAGGGAGAGAAATCTCAGACACCCAACAATCTGTTCCGAGTCCATCCTAACTGGGACAAAGCTGTTCGCTTAGCTCCCTTGCTTTCCAAACTGTATATCCTGGCAGAGAGCCTCTCAGTTCCTATCACACCACCAGATCAGTACAGCAGATTTATTCTCAAGAAAGCTGGAACTTGTTCCTCATTCATGAACCTAAAGATGTCTGCTGCAATAGCCTGCCATTATACACTAGGTAAACATGCGACAAGCACAACAAAAGAAGTGTACAGACATCTTTCAGCACATCTCAATGTTGAAGTTTGGCTACTTCACTTACAAAGCGTGTATCAGGAAAAATCTGAGTATAATGCAGTGATTGGCACAAGACATATACAGCCCTTGCTTTGCCAGGGAGGCCCAGAGCCAACTACAACAGCCAAGAAAACTGGGCTGCATCTCTGAGATTGGGCGAGAATGAGAACACCAAGGATCTGCATGGATCCATCACATCTCCAGGCAGTTTAAAACATCCTATCATATCAGAGAATACAATATTATCACCTACGCTTTCCTGAGAGCAAACATCCCCTATACCTCCTGCAGGCCTTTGGATGAAGAAGTGAGCTGCCCAGTACCACGTGTGTCAGTGGACCTGACCTTTGGTATCCATAAATTTCGCTTACTAAATATTAAGTGCTCTGTTTCAGTATTATCTGGTCAACTTGATCGATTCCTGCATTAAACCCTCGAAGGACAAAGGCCAGGAACCACAAAGCAAAGGGCAGACCTGCCCCTCCATTGTCACATTCATGGGGGACCAGAGACATCTCTCAGCTTTGCTAATCTGGGCCACCCCTGGGAACAAGCAGAGGTGGGACAAGGAGCAGCAGTCTGCCACAGGCTCTGGTGAATGCTAGACCCTGATCACGCTGTGCCTGCCAGCCATGTCTGCCATTATTTCAAGCCACTGCGGCATTTGAAGAGGGTAAATTTGCTGCATCATTTTTATGTGTCACTTGGAAGATGGAAAGTTCTACAGGTATTCTTCTCCCTAGTGAACATCTTGGCAGTCCTAGACAAGGTCTTTATGGCTGTTTGTCCAAGGCTCAAAAAAAGTAGTTTTATATATATTGAGCCACTCCCACTCAAAGCAGCAAGGACTACTCTCTGTTCAGTTTTGGGTATTAAAGATCATCTGTAAACACAACTGTGGGCTCAGGATTAATAAGTATTATTGCACACAAGTCTTCATCAAGTATGGGATTGCTAGGTACTCTCTGACCACTTCAGAAGCGTCAGTGCTGCTAAGATCTGTTAGTTTTTCAGCCTCCTGAGTACAAAGTCCACCCACAGGGTTGGGGTTTTCTGTGGGTTGTTTTTTTTTTCCACCCCAAGGAATGAAAAACAACATGTTCTGATTTCTATCTTTCAATCATCGCTATGGTAAAGATAAGTTACCATCACTATTTCAGCTGAGCTAGCTGCTGGATTGCAAATGCTATACATAAACAAAAACAAGTAAGAGAAGGAACTTCAACAGGCTTAGCTCGCCTTTTAAAATTCAAGGCAGGGGTTTAAAAGAGATGAAGCCAGGGAAAACATTGGATACTAACACCAGCCAAACAGGGAAAAATAACGAAGTTGTAAGCCTGAAAAACTGAAATGGAAAGAATGACAGATTTACTGCTGCATTTGATACACACAACCACTGATAGACTCTCCCCAGGAAGTGTTGAAATTACCATCACTGAAAGGAATCCAGAAGCTAAAAATTAAATTATCTTTCCCAGAACATTCCAATTTGGGCTTTGGCAACAACAGATGTTTTAATGCTCTGAAATATATGCATGCGCGTGTGTGCACGCATGCACACACGCACACATATACTTAAGTACAGTATCCTCTTTCACGCAAGACCTCCCTCTTAGTTTTCACAAAGTCAGACCAAACTTTTGGTCATTCTGCAAAGTCTTTTCTTCAAAGTCTCTGCTCAAAATGCACAACTGTCAGATTAAGCAACCCATAAGGAGTCTTACAGCAGCTCCAAGTTATGAATGAATGGCTATTTGTGAACTCGCCTGTCAAGACAGATGCGGTATTTGTTAGTGCAATGAGGGTCAGATATGGTGGGAAGGAGCCAAGCAAGCAGTGAAAGGTCACTATCACAACATTTCACTTCCCCCCCCCTCAGTTTGCCTGAAACGATGCCACAGCTTTTGCTGAAATGTAATACAGTAGTTAATTTTCATGCAACCTACCATGCTTATTAGAAAAGCAATATTCACACCAAAAAAAAAAGTAAAAGAAAAATGAGTTCAGAGGGAGAGAAAAACAGGAACATTTTCATGCAAGAAAGCTACAACAGAGGGACAAATCCATGACTGACAGAAAACAGCACATCATTAGAAATTTAGTGATACTTGAATCAAGATCACCCTATGGAAGCTGAAACACAATGCATTGTTTTTCTTGTATTAAAATGTAGTATTACAGGGATCACAGGTTGATTTATGTTGGAAGGGTCATCCAGTCCAACCTCCAGCTAAAAGCAGGGTCAGCTGTGAGGTGAACTTATCATTAATACTTTATACAGTTATTTCTAATAACCTGAAGTCAGCACCACACTGTGCTAGATCTTCAATAAAAAAAACAGAGGCTCCGGCCTTAAGGGGGTTTCACTGGGAAAAAGCTCAGCTCTACAATGAAGATCCTGAATTTGTCAATAAGCCTCACACATGGAATTAAAAGGAACTCTTGCTCACTGTCCAATTAAAACCTGAACAAAGGAGAGATGTTCTAAATATTCTCTCCATGCTCTCAGCCATAAATCTGCTGCAGGGATGTCTGTGAGGTCTAACATCTCCTGGAAACCAAACATAGGTGCCAGAGAATGCAAATAGCAATACAAGATGTATTTCAGTGGAGCCTGTCTTTCCACAGTGAACGAGCAATCTTTCTGCCCTGCTGCCTAAACTCATCCCACCTGATCTCCTTCACAATGAGCCAGGAGCTTCCCAAGCAGCATGCATGAACTGCCATGTGGTTCCCTCTGGAAAACTGGGCTGGTTTAGAGAACACTACGCTACCCAAAGAGGTAACTTCTCTACTCTGGACCAACTTGCAGAGCACCAAAAACATGTAAAAACCTGCTCACCAGACAGGTCTAAGGAAGCCAGGTCTAGCACTTCATTTCTCCAGGGCCGATCCTGTGCCATTCGAGCTAAGAGAACCACAGTACTAAACAGGCTCATGAGTCACTCATAAATTCAAAAACAACTGGTCACACTGGAAGGAGATAAAACACATCTCTTCACACTAGGTTTGGGGTTTTTTTTTCAACTCCTCATTCTCTTGTCACAGAGAAATCTTTGCATTTCTCCTCTACACCTTGCAGCTGTATGTCTTTTGTACAGTTGGGTGCACAGCTGCAATCACTTAACAGCAGCAAGGACAGGGAGGACAAAGGTGGGGAAACTGTTTTAAGAAGAAACATAGTTGCTTTAGATAGACTACAGCAGGAAGCCAACAGACAGCAATGCTGGAGCTAGGCACCTACTAGTCCACATCACAGATGGAAAGGGAAACAAGCAACAGCTTGTGGTTGAAAGCAGGATGCAAACTTTCACTAAACAGCAAACCAAACCAAACTTTTTAGTCTAAACAAATCAGCAGAAACATCCATAACATAGTATTGCATTAAATAATACCTGGGGAGCATGTCATCCTCAAGCTAAAAACTGCCAGCTTGACAATATGCAGCATGTGGTTTCACAACAGGAACGGAAACATTTGTGTGTCTTCACTCATGACTTGTTTTGTCACCATACCCTGGGGTTTCGCTCTTTATCTGTAATACAGGAGCAGTCTAGCACAGACACTACAAAGGCAAAAGAAGTCAGCTGCCCGAGAGGGTCAGTCTTCTTTGGGATCACAGGAGTACTAAAGAGCCTATTCTTTCCTCTCTAAGAAGTCCAGTAAAGTATTTCCTTCTCACTGGTCTCCAATGCCCAAATGACGTATTTCAACACAGCAAGAGGGATTTGAAATGTCTGACTTTGTTCATCCCTACAAATGCACCATAAACTGGGCCCTAATTCAGGAAACTAATTAGGCATACACACAGCCTTAATGTTAATGAGTCCATTCATGTGTGTGAAGCTCCATGCTGTTTCAGAACGATGCTGAGGAAGCTCACCGAGGATGACAGCCAGGAGTTCTCATTCATCTTTTCTGCTCAGCTCCAGTGCAGGCAGGAATCCCAAACTGACAGCGAAACGCTGGAAGTAGTAACTTCAAAGTAACACAGCCATCCTGATGACCACTACTGTTCTCGTGCAGTGTACCAAGGATGAGCAAGACTAAAACCAGCAGCTAATGAAGATGATGCTCTGCTTTCTTCACACAATCAACTACTCGCATCCAGTCCTGCAATTAAGCGGAGCCAGCAAGAGTGGCATGAGCTCTGGGCATTCCCTGCACCTCTCCAGCCATGAGCAGAAGACAAGGATACATTTCCAGATAGGTCTCTGGGACTGTAAAACATTCACACTGCCAGCAGGCTAGGAGGTGGGGAGCAGCAGGCACAGTGATGCACATCTAACATTTCCACTCACCAATTTAAGAGTGAAAGTGCCTCTTTAAAACAGACACCAGAGATAAACTCAAGGAGGGTTATGGAAAGGACTTGGGAATATAGCCCTACATTTCTGTCCTGCAGGTCTTCTGACATTGCAGCATTAAAGAGGGGAGTCGTAGGTGTTTTGTTTTTCTGTAGGCTTCATCCTCAGGAAGAAATCCAACGACCATGTAACACGACAGATGGGATTGTGGACCTCCCCCTCTCTTAGCTGGGTGCCCTGCTTATAGCAAGTCACTAGTGATTCAGAAGACAGGCAGGAAACACATGGTGGTGCACCCCACCATCTGCTCCATACGAGTGCGAGTGGAAGAACAGAGCTCTCTTCGATGAAAGCTGCTCTTGGTTAGTGCACCAGAGCACATTATTTCATTATCCTTAGTATGCAGAGGACTACTGTCCAAAAAATTACCCTGCCCATTTTTAAAGCCATTTGCTATTTCCTGGTTTGGTTTTTTTTCATCACCACCTAGGAAGACTGCGGTAAGTGCCACTCATTACCAAGGAGCAAGGAACTGCTCCTCCCACATCTCTCCTCAGGGAGGCCTTTGCATTGCTTCAGATCCTCTCTGCAAACCGGAGAGTAAGCCTCACAAACACCTCCTACAAGAGGTGCTCCAGAGAATGACTATAAGGTCAGCATAGTGAGAAGGTTTTAAAATAAGGTATTCCTTTTGAGACTGTTTCTGTATCATTAACAACATAGGAAATCCTGAAAGAATAAGTTCTGTGTTCTGCTAAATGCAAACACACACGAGCCACGCAGCCATAGCTGTTACCATCATGGTAATGATGCAGTCAATGCTGGCAGACGTGGAGCACAGCCGCTCCTGCGCGAGTAATTCTGGTACCCTGAAGACAAGGAGCCCACATACGTGTAATTGCTGGTAAATCGAGTCCTTGTTGATAAAGTAGAAGCATGTCATTGTGTCCAGCCAGTTTATAATGTTGTCTTTCATGAGGTGAATATTCAGCAGAATGACGAACTATGTAAAGCAATATTCATGGTACAAAGCTCCTGAGAAGACTAATCCTACCACCCACTGCAGGCTGGAACCCATGGAGGCTCCTTCATACTAAAGCCGTTTAAAATCCACGCAAAACCAGGACCAAACCCAGAAGAACTGATTTCTTAGACTACTGGATATTTACAGACCCATCCACAAACATTCAAGAAAACTTAAAATTTACCTGCATTAGCCTTAAGCCACCAGTACTGACTGGCTCACTGACTGTGATAAAAATTGCCATGAATGAAGACAACAGAATTGGGCCCCAGCTCTCATATCCATGTGTTGCCTGGTTATCCTGAGTATCCCAGGCATGCATTAGTATTACAATTTGTAATCCATAACTTTGCTGGCACTAAATTTCTGTTTATTATCAGTGCAACGGTGATTAGCACTCAGCCTCAAATCAGTAATGAGCTTAAATATCAGGCCCTTAGTAATCAATGAAGAACTGATAAATAATAAACTTCTAAAGTGATGCATTTTTCACAGAAATTGATATCAAACATCTACATAGGTAACTCCGCGCAGGCACAAAACTTGAAAGAACTCCCTCTAACGTGCTCAATTTCCATACGCCACCTCCCTCTTTAAACTGCTCCCTAAAACAACTTGATTCCTGAATGTCAACTGGATGTAGGAGAGATTCAAAATTCCAAATTTGTGCTGTCGCGAGCACAACACAGGCAGGCATGCTTCACAGACAAAAACCTTTTTTTGGTTTTTCCAAACCTCTTCGTAGTATTTTTTTCCGCCACTACTTTTCATGTCTGTTGTTTTTGGGTCAGGCAGTCCTTGACTTGCTGAATTTCCACGTATATTCTGACTAGATGTGTCTTTAACCTCAAGTGGACTGTCAAGCCAGATGCCCCCTTATTTCCTCAGTGCAAACTATCAGTAAACCTTAGCATAACTTTACTTTGAGCCTTAAACTAACAGCATGTGAAAAGATTAATATGAATAAATTCAAAACTAATCAGATCCCTTCTTTAAATGTTGACACAGTATTATTTATATCCCGTAAATACCTTCTTGACTAAAATTCATCCCAGGAGATTGGCACCTTGCCAGTTCTATTCATATTTACTGTATTTATACAGTACAGTTGGCCAAGGATAATATTTAAGACAAAATATGCCTTAGGGTATATACAATATCTCTTATACTTTTCCTTTTAAATCTCCTCATTGCTAAAAATATTTAGTCTGAACTTTACAAAATGCCCCACAAAGACCTATCAGCAATCTGTAGTGATATATTGCTGACTATGAGTATAATTAGAGCATATTTGTAATACTTGGGTTGTAGTCAGTTACTGAATGCTAACAACTTGTGGTAAAAACTGAACCACTGATCTTTCCCATGCCTTCCTTCCAGCAGCTTTTGACCTCCAGTGTGTTCACACTGATCCCCTTCTCCCTCCTGCCTCCCTCCGACGCAGCAGAAATCTTATAGTTAAAAAAAAAAATCACTCCGAGACATCTAGGAGAAAGCACCCGCGGCCGCCAGAGCTGCGCTTTCAATTTCTTCCTTTAAAATATGGTGGAGCAATTTCTTCCTTTCTGTCTTTTTTGGAAAGGTTCGCTCCATCCAGCATAACTAGAGAGCAGTGGAAAAACAGTTAACCTACTTACTCTGATGTTAGCGACAGCCCTTGCACAGTAGTACTGGATCTGCTGCAAACTCGCCCTCCGATCCCAAACGTCTGATGCACTCTGTTGGTAGATACCTGAAATCTCTTTTGCTCTTCCAAAAACTCTATCGATACTTCAGTACAAATCTGGCCTCTGACAACACTTTATAAATAGATCTTCTTTTGTCAACAGCATCCAAGTCACACACCACAGATATTTTAATTTTCTGGAAAGTATGTGGCTACATTTTGGACTATCGGTTCTTTGTAGTTTGCTCGTGCAAGGAAAAAGGACAGATGTGCTCAGGATGGATGCATTCCACAGTTCTCAGAGACTCTCTGTTACAGGGTCAATGCCACAAGCCAGGGCACTGTTATCAGTCTTCCTAACCTTTGCCCATAGGTGCTCACTCCTCTGCTCAGGGCATGACCTGATGGGTCTCAAAAACAAAGTGCTGACTTCCATTAAAAACATCAGCAAAATACTACAGTATACCAACGTGGAAGACAGGCATGAGTTCTGTGTTCTCACTATGGCTATGAATTATACTGAACCTCTCTGTTCATGCCCACTCGGCTCCAAATACACATTTATTTTTTTTAAAAAAAAAGTATTTCTTCCCCAAGGCTAACAAGGGTGGAGTGTATTTATCATGGCTATTATGGATGGTGCCATAACTACAATAATAAAATGGTTCTGACTGCCAGGATGTCCTGTACCTGATGCTGTCATTTAAGAATAAAGGAAGAAAGGGAGGCAGCTGCACCGATACCTTGGCTGGCATCCTAGGACTATGACATGCAAGACAGAGCAAGCCCTAAAGCTACAACTTGCTAAACTAAAAATAAATAAGGGGAAAATGCAATTAGAAACTCTAGGATAAAGTTACCAAGATGGCTGCATTATCTATTTAAGCAAGAGGTATGTGCTTTTCAAAAACAGACAGCAAGTATATAGGGCATCAAGTGGCGGGGGAGGGAAGAGAGAGAAAAACAAGCTGAACGAAAAGAGTAGGGACTAGGTTCTGGATATGCGAACGGGGAAGTTATTTTCTGCTTCTGGTATTTCACTTTCCTCAGTATGATGATCTAGATTCTTTTAAGGGAGGGCGGTGCTTTTTCTTTTTTTTTTTTCTATACACTTACACTTCACTACCAAAACAAAAAGGCATATTATGATTATTAATCATTTTAAGTGGATTTGGTCAGCACAGCAGATTTGTACCTTTTTTGGGGGGGTTGGGTTTTTTTGTGCAAAACGTGGCACAGAAAACCAGAAGATTGTTAAAAACAGCAAAAAGCAGACGGGCTGAGCCAGGTTCCAAGAACTGGCTACCCAGAAAGGAAAACTTTTTCTGTACCTGAAATGAAAGAGCCCATGAACTGAAACGGGAGGCTGCTTAAAGTGGGAAGAGGAGGGAGGATGTCTCTGCTTCTGTCCTCTCTGAGCACCAGTCTGAATAGAGATCTGCAGGATGATGTTCTGGAGGGGTGCTGACAGAAGAGGAGCTGGTGACTTTTTTATTTAAAGACCTCCTTTTCTCTTCAGTTAGGGAGAGGTGGAAACCTGCCCCATCCAGACACTCCAATGGAAACAACAGCAGTGGAAAGATATTGGATCTTTTTTGGAGGCTGCACACAGGGCTGTGGGGGAGCTAAACCCAGTACCGGGGAGGGAGCGGGATCCTGGGTGGGGGGAGCTTCGCCCAGGTACATGGTGGTGGAAAGCAGAGGCATCTCCATGTCCTGGGTGACTTCAAAGGGGACTGGAAACCTCATGAGCGTGGGGGGACAGCTGACTCCCCCCAGCCCACCCAGGCAGAGGTATACCCCACTACCTACACAAAACCCTGGAAGCCACCACCTAAGGAGAGGCTGTGGATAAGAGCAAACGGAGCAAAGCAGGCAGATCATGATGCATGGGGCTGGTATTTGAAGGTGCTGGGCACTGCCAAGCCTCGGGGGTGAAATTACATACACATGCACAAACACAGAGGACTTACTTTCGGGATAAAAAGGCTGCATGTCTATTTTGTAAACTTCTTTGGCGTAATACTCCTCGTCGCTCCTCTCCCTTTCACAAGTGGCGGCTCTGTGGTTGGCTTTCTCCTGCAGCAGGTCCCTGGTGCTGTTGTAGATGGAGATGACCTCCGGGGGCACCTCCTCGGGCTCGGGGTACTCGTCCGGGGGGCTGGTGAGCTTCAGTTTGCTCAAGATCTGCCCCCGGATCGCCTCGATCCTCTTGCGCATAAACTGATCCATGTCGAGGGTGCTGCAGGTAGACAGGCTGAAAGCCACGGTGGCCAGATCCACGGTGAGAAACACGCTCAGGAGATAGCAGTGCATTTTAAGTGTTTAAATACAGCGCCCCCCAAAAAAAGAGTGACTTTAACAACGAACAACAACGAAAAAAAATTAAAAATAAAAAGGGGATGTGTGCAAACAAAGGGAAGATCTGCAGACAAAATGCAGTTAAAAACCGGACTGCAAGGGCGACTTGCAATCGAAAAGGCACGGGAGGCGTCAATGAAAAAATAACAATAATAATAAAAATTAAAAATAAAAAAAAAAAAAAAAAAAAAAAAAAAAAAAAGAGAAGCAAGTTGGTACAACTAGATAAAATTCGGCGTGGAGTGAGCCGGACAGCAAAAAAAAGGGGAGGAAAAAACTCCCGAACAGCCAGAACAAACCTGCGAGTCAAGTAAATGGCAGCGAGCGTTCTCAGCGCGCTGGCGGAGCGGGCTGGAA
>VZRW01001433.1:215609-249535 GCA_013398125.1 Aegotheles bennettii
GGGCTGCGGGAGCGGAGGGCTCCGGGACGCCGCCGCCGCCGCCGCCCCGCTATTTATTCCCCTCCGCGACACCGGCGAGGGACTCGAGTGGCCGCAGCCCGGCCGCCGCCTGCCAGGGTGCCTCACCGCCGGGGGCAGGAGCGGAGCGGCAGCCCGCAGCCGGGGAGAGAAAGCTGCTCCTGCCAGGCTTTTCTCTTTATTTTATTTTATTTTTATTTTTCATTTGAAAGGAAGCCTTTAGCGTTGCTTGCCCTATTATTAAAGTAATTGGGCCAAATACCCCCCCTGCTCTCGAGGAGGGATTACGCGCCTCCCGGAGAGCGCTTGGCTGCTGGAGGTGGCGGGGCAGAGGGTGCGGATCTGCCCGCGGCAGCCCTGGCTCTGCCCCTCGCCTCGCCCCTGGGTTTCGCTTCCAAGTGTGTGTCGGGCAATTCCCGCTGCTCCCCGCTGACGGGCGCTGGGTGATCGGCGCTACTGGCCGAGCAGGGAGGGGATGAGAGATGAGGAGGGTTCGCTCCTTCTCCGAGGTCTCCTCTCCTGTCAGAAGCGTGCGATCCCCATCTGCACTTGACAGACGCTCTCAAGCGCCAAATGCTTAGGCTGCGCCTGTAATTCAATTTTTTCCGCTGCCTCTTTTGGCCACAACAAACATCACAGGCTCCATCCATGCCTGCTCCAGTGCATGTGTAAGGGGAATGCCTCATGCCTTGACCTGAGGACAGCTGCCCTCCTCTGCCCTAGGGAAATTACTCCACGGGCTACTAGGCATCCCTCAACTTTATGCCATAAAGCTTTTCTTTCCCAGTTCATTTATCACCCCTGTTCATCAACAGTAACTTTATAAAGTGATTAAGTGGCCTTTTGCTTTACCCTCACCCTTTGTTTCCAGAGCTAAAGAAACATGTAGAAGAGGTACTCAAAGGGCCACAGCCATTCAGAAGCCCAGCTGGGCCATTGCCCATGGTATTGCAGGTGAACACACAGAAGAGCAGCGGGATAGGAGAGGAGCAGCTAGGACTGCGTGCTGGGGTGACGGCAGTGCCCAGCAGCCCGGAGCTGCTGTGCAGTGATTTGCGTTGGCAAGGCTCTGCTGGGGGGGGAAGCTTGCACCCACGTAGCCAGCTAACCTACTGCTGCTGCGGGTACCAGCAAAGATGAGACTCTCCGAGAGATGAAGGAGCTAAGAAAATGTATGTTTACAGGTATGTGGACACACACAGACTCTGAAAGTAAACTTACTTTTCGTTTTTTAAAAGCATGTGGTTACATACAGCACTGCAGACACAACTAAGACTGCATTCTCCTGGTGCAAGAGTTCACGCTGCTTTCCACTTAAATCTCTCTATTCCTGCAAGGCCAGATTAAACTTCTCTGCCACAACATCACACTTTTACTGCCATGAATGTCAATGTCCTGCTCCCACTGACCTCACAAACACAGCTGCAGTGTCAGGAATGGCAATGTTTCCAAAATTACTCAAATAAACAAGCAAGCTCAACATGTAGACTCAGCTGGTTTCACTTCTGCAACACACCTGTACAAAACCAAGGCAACAGTTCTTCGAGCTGTTACATCTCACAGTTTCACTCCTAAACATCTGAGGAATCAGCTCTGTTACACAAGGTACCTCAACCGCAAATACTTCTAAAGAAAAGGGTTATTAAATTATTTCCTCCAAAAGCTACAGCTGAAACCATAGAGAAATTCTATACGCAGCACCCATGGCCCTGTAACACTTTGCTGCTATAAAGGCACTGCCCCTCACTTGCCTTGGGGTCTTCAGAGAAGCCAAAGGGATAGTGCTCTGCAACCTCCTTCTGTAGGAAACTTCCTATTATCTCTCAGGTGACCTCTGCAGATACAGCCTTGCCAGACAGCAAAGTGTTTTGATTCTTGCAAGTTTATTTTAATTCCAATTTGGAGAAAAAAAATGAAACTTCACAGTATGTTTCATAAACCCTGGAGCCTTAGAGATGCTCTCCTTGAGGCTATCAAACCCTTGTGCTTGGGTGCCCGGTGCTTGGCCAGCCAGGCTGCCCACACAGCCACAGGTTCTGGAGGTCCAAGCTCCAGAGAAGCCCTCCGCTTAAGCCTTCAGAGGTCCAGCCTGGCTGACAGCAAACCAGTCTGGCTAGATTTTGAAAGTTGCTGGGATTCCTTCTTATTTGGCAATGTTTCCTCAGAGTCGTTCAGACCAGCTAGGGAAAAAAAAATAAATCTTGGGTTTGTTCTCATTTGAGATGACCCATTTGCCTCTTTTCTGACCCTTTTACTGTGACACACAGTGTCAGGCTTGCCTGGGTGCAGTTCTCCATTTTGCCTCACCACTGCAACAATGCTGGATTCCCTAAAACTTTCTGGTATCACCATGGTGATGTTTTTTGCCAGGCAGAACCTCCTGGGCACAGCAGCAGAGACAGGCTTTGGCTTCTCCGTTCCAAAAGCCCCGGCCACTTGAGCTAAATCCCCAGCAGCTGCAGAAGGCCCCTCACACAGGCCTGACTGTGCCAGCTCGCCCCAAGCAGGGGCACCAGCCCGCTGCTAGCCAAATCATTCAAATACACATCGACATTCACAAACACCCACTTTCCTTTTTGTAAATGGAAAATACCTGTAACATACGCATCATTGTGTACCTGATCTTATTTCTAAAATATCTCTCCTGCACATTTACTGCTTTTTTTCCCCCCATAAAAGTCCTGCAAACTAGACTCTAAACAGGTGCCACTTCTACCTTGCTAAAGCAACGCACAGAAGAGGCAATCAAAAATTGTGAAAAATGACAGCGCCAAACTGTGTGTGCTCTGCAAAGCCAGATAAAAGGTAGCATCATCAGAATTCAATAATCACATGCCCTTCTGCACAGGCAATCCAGCTCCCACATTCTACCTTTAATTTTCAGGGCTGATATATCTGTCAAAATCATCCCAGTTATGGCTTTGTACTTTAGCCTGAAAAGCTTTTTATTTTTGTTCATTCCAAAATAGTTTGTGTTTAATGATTACCTGTTAGTTTCAAAAACTGCTGGGATTATCAGACACTAAACTTGCACTTACCTTTTCCCTGTACCTTTATGAAATAGACTTATCCAGTGGGGCTGCTGTCAGTGGAAGCTTTGTAAGTCAAAAAGCAGGAAAGGGCCCTTAGCGTACATACAGGGAAAGAACAGAACTTATCTGTTCTGGAGCTTTTAATTCAATACAATACTGTCTTTTTATATATTGATTTTTTTTTAATAAACAGTAACTGTTTATTAGAAAAACAGAGACACCTGGAAAGTTACTTCACTAAACGTAAAGGTTTCATGTTTCCTATTAACTTAAAAATTATGTAGTCAGGATTTTACAATTTGTGGTTTCTTTTTAGATTGTTTTGGTTATACGCAAATGTGCTGTGTGAAATACAAAAGCAATAATCTTTCTAAAACTGCTGACGACCAGGTCATTAAGTGAGGTGGCTGGCCACATTTCATAAACTAAAGAACATTGTTGGAAGAGGAATAACTTTTAAAAGTTAAGAGGTGACTTTTGTAAACTCTCACATTGATGACGAGCGCAGGATGATTGCACAATTAATTCTTTGTGGCTCACACAGAAATCTGCAGCCGTAACTGTGGTCATGTAGAATCTCAGTTACTCTCATGCAGGATGCTAGGCAAAAAACTTTTGAATTCTCCTTTTTATAAAAATACATGTTCTAAGGTGCAACTTGTAGAGCCAAGGTGGCACCTAATAAAGGAGAGGCAAGGAGGAGATGACAAATAATGGAAAATTGTAATATATACCATAATAAAACCTTGGATTTTACTGTTTATTATCCTTAGTGAAGTAGAAGTCCATACTTCTGTGCTGCACATTTCATTAGTGTGCGCAGTAATGCCTGGGTGAATTTGAGAGCAAACCCTGCTGACCTTACTAATACAAGGAGCCCCACTGCCCCTAGGATTGCATTTCACACAACCACGGTCCGCTCCTGCAACGCTCATATTCCAGAAGATAAAGGCTACTTTATACAACGTGCTGCTTGACACGCAAGACTGCTATCCATATATACATATACAGATGTAACTACTTGTCAACTTGCAAATCAAAGGTATGTTTCTGATACACATATATAGAGAGCCTATTTGTAGGAACAAGAATTTTTTTAATATATATTATATATATATATACGAATGAATCTATAAGTAGGAATGAGAACATTTTTATGTATATATGTTTATATGTCTATATACATAGACATATAAAGGTAAAAGTTCTCATTCCTACAAATAGATTCAATAACTTCAGTAGAAACAATCACAAGAGCAGTCAACAGTATCTGGTCCAAAAAGCCATTCAGATGTCACCTCTGTGATCTCATGGTATGGCACCATCTCTACCATCAACACATTATTACACAACACAGAACACAGTATTACAGCAAGCTGTAATGTCCACACAGCAGTGTACAGTCTGTGTCTTTAAAACTGTACCTTAATAAAACACATCTAGAATGCAATTACAGGGGGAAAAAAAAATAGAAACTTCAGACAGGATCCTGTTCCTGAGACACCTGAAGCCAGAATGACTAAAATTTGGAGGAAAGGGGAATGTTCAGAAGACGCAGATATTATAGCTGTCCCTTAGAATCATACACACCCCAGAAAAAAAAGTCTTGTGGATAAGAGGAATAAGGGAACAGAAAGGAATGTGACCATAAGTCTCTATTTCAGTGCTAGGGTTATGATCCACATCTCACAGGGCTTGGATTTGACAACCCAGAAGATGGCTTCCTTGTAGCGAAGCTGCCCTCTCTCTCCAAAGAGCACAGCTGGACATGAGGGGTCCTAGGGAAACAATGCAACGATCAATGGTCTAAACCGCCTATCCTAAAAATATACATGTTTTCTATAAAGGCTGCACACATCAGTGCTGCATCCAAAGAGGTTTCTGCTTCCAACAGCCAATTCCCAAATTTACATCAGTTAAGACTGAAGTCTTGATAAAAATTTTGTGAATGCCAGAGAAGTTCCCACATGGTTACACCTCCCAAAGTTTGATAATCCTCATGTGCTTGTCCAAATCTGCTCATCAGCCCTGAGGATGCCATACTAATCTTCTCTGTATCACTCCAGTTTTAGTCTATGTACCACCAAAAAAAGGGCCCTTCCTTAATCCTAGCACCTGTGGTTTTAAACACCACAGGAAATCCTGTTTCCACTAAAGTAAGACTTCTGCTGTAAATATCAGCAGAAGAAAAAGATCAGATTCACTAACTAAAAATAATAAAAAGAAAATAAAAGGGAGAAATATAAGCACAGTGGCTTATATACCAGAGAGTCTTGACATCTACTTAAGAGTAAGCATGACAAAGTAAAGACAGCAGAGTAAAAGTCATCCTTTTAATCTCAATGTCTGAACTCCTGACCTGCATCTCTTTCTCAGTATTACAGCTGTTGCCTTCTATTTCTGAACTGCTCAGTGATGATTTGGTTTATATCTCATTAAGTAACACACAAATGATATCTATAAATATTGTATTCCTCACAGAGCATCTAAAGGAGTTTATTCAACAAATTAAAATTATGTAACACAAGTTAGAATATGCACCCATATCACATTGATGAAATTTTAAGAAGATTATGTATGGAGCAAGATTAATTGGCAGCAACTTCAATCATGGGCCAGTCAGTAATGCAGTCTTTTAGGTTATATTCTGCAGCTACAAAAACCAAACAGCCTTGGGTCTGGAGTCCTGTCTTCTTCACAGCTGCTGGTACGGTCTGCACAGAATAGCTCTAATAAGCTAATACAGCTTCATAAATGTTTTTCCTTATGGCTTTTAAACAACACACATTCAAGATGACCCTAGCAAGTTTAGAGAAAGCAATGCATTGCTTTGTATTACCTCAGGAAAAAAAAACACACTCATGCAATACTAAGGTTCTGTGCTGTACTCATAAACTCAGCTCTAGAGAAGGTCTTTGTAGTGCCACTCTCCCTTCTCCTTCCAGCATTACACATTTTTAAAACCATTTTCTATGCCTGGCTACTGAAATCAATGAAAGCAGTATTCTTGAGGGGCTGAACAAACCATACCGCTCCAGCGAGATGGTTTGAGCTTGGTGACTCTAGAAGCAGAACAGAAATATCCATTTCAGTTCAGCTGGGATTCGCCTCCCTGTAACAGAACTTTCTGCATTTATATTATGCAAAAGGCTGCTCTGTACAAAGGTACTGAAGGCTGGAAGCATTGGCATCCTTAGCTTGTACATGTGGAGTCGAAACGTTCTCAGCACGTGACTGGAATATAAGGACAAATTTTACACAGTCATAAATGGAATGCTTTTTGATTCTGTGATGGTGATAATTTTGAGCCAGATCCAGATTATTTTAGAGCTGGAGCTAGAACAGGCCACTGGCTTGTGGCTGGGCTGCACTTGGGAGATGAAGGAACAGCACCTCCTGCACAACCCCCAGGCCCAGCTGGAGCCGAGCATGGTGCCCTGTCTGGTCACACACCTCACGAGGAAGACTTTGTACAACACCTCTTTTTCCAAAAGAGCCTCTAACAGCACAGGCGATCCCCCAGCTGGGTGGTTTGCCTTGGTAGTGCGCTTGGTGAAGTGTTCCGCAGATGGAGAAGAACCTGAGAACACTTCTGCGATTGTCCAAGGGGGCTGTGGTTTAAATACAAAGATCTTTAAAAGCGTAAGGAAGATCAAACAAATTGCTGTGTTTTTCCACAAACTTGAGAGACCTATATTTTCTAGAAAAATAAAAAAGAAAGGTACTGTGAAAACAAAATTTAAGACCAACTGATACCAAGAGTGGGAAAACTATCTTCATAAAACATATCAATCTGTACTTTGGACATTAATTTCTAAATTCTCCATCGTGAATATACACTGACAGCCAAAATGCCTGCTCTCACAAATATAAATGTCATTTGAACATCCACCTCATTAACAGCTAAGTCAGAACTTAGAAAAGCCTACACATTCACTACCAGTGCAGCTGTCAGACCAGTAACATCTCACAGAAAGGACCCTAGTCTATCACTCAAGTCTCTTAAGAACTTAAAGTGGAGAGAATAGCAGTGGTACTGGCAATCTTGACCTGACCTGCTGATTGCACTGGTGCATCAGAAAGGTGTTACAAGAATGAATGCCACTTATCATCCCCACAAGATGAATTTGTTTGTTCAATGTTCTTACTAACTTTTTCAGTTATCATCAAGGGTCACTCACTTGAGTATTTTATGAAGTCTTTTCTTAATTAAAAAAATATTTCTTTCATAAGCCTGTAACAAGATACTGGCAAGTATTTCACTTGCCTGGAAAACAACAGTATACAAAACCGAACTGTTGTTGCCAACATGTAGCTGTGTGACTTCCTTTACTTTTGAACCTTAAGCTCTTTTGAAACTCATCAGGATTGTAACTGAGGAAGCAGACCCATGCAATGGTGCAGAGGCTAACAATGTGGTTTTGATCACCCTTTGTCTCTAAGAAGCACTGCAAGGTGGTGACTGTCTCAATTACAAAAAACTCAGGTACTCAGCCTCCCAGTAAGAGTTTTCATTCAGACGCCTGACTTGAAACAGATGCACAGCAGTACTTATCCCTCCACGCAGGGCATCCTAAATATAAGGCTGCTTCAAAAACATACTCTTAGAAAGCTTTGCTAGTGGTAGAGCTGGAAATAATGCCCAGGACTAGAAATACAGGAATACTTCTATTTCTACCCTCAACTTCCTACTCTTCCAATACATCACTGCCCACATAGATCACTTGAAAAACTTGAAAAACAAAGAAAACCCTATTTAGATAAACTATACACAGCCTGAGAGTCAATGCAGTAAAAATTCATGACAATAATCAAAACCAAACATCAACATAATCAAGAAAGCTTTTCACTACTGTTTTGCTCAGATTAAGGAACACTTGTATTTCTGTTCTGAGCAAGAATGGGAACGTCCTTCTTAACTGAGATAGAAAACATTACAAGCAGCAAAGTGATTGAATAGCTAAGGGCTCTCAGTCACAATCTCCAAGATTACATTCATAATGCACTTTGTAAAGGGCTCACGAATGACTAGTGTAATCTAAGTACTTCTATTTTCAAACGGGTTTTAAAACTATGGCAAACAACCCTATGCTACCTCCTACTTGTGACCCCACATGCCTAAAATAGACATGACTTAAAGACCTGATTAGTACACAGTATCAGTAGGTTGGATATCTAACCTCTGCTAAACCATTAGTTAAGTTTCTGATAAGAAGTGTAACCAGTGTACCTTTTTACGTGAACTATTTCTATTAATTATTTAGCTACTTCTGAAAACACTTATGTCTGCAAGAAATCGTAGTGGTATCAAACCTCAATGCAAGTCTGATCCTGGTTAGCAGTTGACAATTAACAACACACACAGTGAAAACAGAATTAAGAAACATCAAGAAAGTGTTGCAAAAAATGTTTGAGAAGTTCACTTGCTGGCATGAAAGAATAGACTATTGAAACGACTGCGGCACTATGAAGAAATAACATTTTTTATGAGTATTCCTAAGTGCCTCCTGGAAGCCATTTGTGTTCATGAGGTCATATCTGAAGGCTTGAAGAAAGTGTCCTAATTCATTTTACAGTTTGATATCCAACAGATTAAACACATGGATTTAAACAAAAGGAAATCATTCCAAAGGATAAAGCATTACACAAGCACAAGCATCTTTGGTGTTGAAGCTATTCAGTTTGACTGGAGTTTCATTTCAATGTATTCCTTAAGAGAAAAAAGCAGTTGAAAAGATGCATTTGAAAACAAAATGCATTGTCTAAGAAATATCAGCTGCCCTATCAGTCTGGAAAAGAATGATTAAGGAAAAGCCCTTATCTGCTAGATCATCCACAGAGGTGAAACCTTTGAGGTTTAGATACTGACAGAGGCTAAAACCCACTGCTTTAGAACAGTAAATGAAATCAACAGTCTTCCACCATCTGTTAAACAAGAACTTGCCTGGTCTCCAGTGTCTGCCACTGAGGTCCTACAGTCTAACGTCTTATTTAGCACTAGGATCCTATTTATTTAACAAGATCCCAAGTCTTCCCTACTTCAAGCCTTCTCCTGGCCCTCTTACTCCTTACCTCAGCAAGTCTTGAAGAAATCATTGAGCAATCTGCAGGGGCTGGAAGTGAACAACGTTGATGACTGCTCTGTGTGGATATTAACTATGCCAGGACTCATTTCGTAAGAATTAGGACTTGTCATTTTAAGTTGTGCAGAATGTTGTGTGCCAGATGACTTCTGCCTTCCTCCCTGGAGACAGCTACTGAGCCAGCTCTGAACAGATGCAGCTTTACAGACCACCTTCTTCTGGAAGCATCAGATAGTCAAAACACTTTTATGGCCTCCAAATGATTCATTTTTCTCTTTAAAACAAAACACACGCATACAAAAAAAGCCATATCTCCACTAGGAAGCAGCAGGGGCCCCAGGCAGCAGCTTCCAGCTCTGCTTAACTTGGGAACCCAGGAGAACCTGCCTCACAGCTGCAGAAGTGGGAGCTCTTCCCTGTGTCTTTTAGCAGGGAAGACACCATGGTGCAGTAGCATCAGGCACCGCAAAGATATTCCACCACCACTCCGAAAGTGTTTCCCCAAGAGCACACAGAAGAAAAGCAGGGAGATGATTTTTTATATTTTTTCCCCCCATAGGCCAACTCACGCTTCCCTTGCTGAAAAAAAGTTAGTACCATTAATGTGAAATTACACCAGAGGATGAGAGACATGGGAAGAGCTGACCCTGTGCCTTTTCTTATTGAACAAAATTTTGTTGCTCAGCATGCAATCCATAGAATATTAAACTCTACATACTCTGGAGTTGGCTTGAAGCCTAACAAAACTGGAACCACCCCATCCTTATTGGCTTTATATAGATAGGTACCGAAATACACAAAGTTGAGATGATTCATGCTCTCTGGAATGAAGGGCAGCGGCACAGCTTTGCTTAAGCTGAGATATTCATGGGAGCAGGCAAAAGAGACCAAGTACTCTGATGGCTGGGAAAAGCTGCTAAAAGTTGTTCTTGGTAGCCATTGAAAAGGAAGAACATTACTGAAAAAGCAGGTAGGGAGGTCGGTAGAGCAGCTGATCCCACAGCCGAGAGAGGAGACTGGAAAGCATCTGGGCCAAACAGGGTTCACGCTCTTCTTTGGAATTGCTAGTCAATTAAAACAAAACTTGTGAAATGAATCCGCTGCCAAATGCCTAAAATTAAAATATATGGCTCCCACCTGCCATAAGAGCCTGGAGCTTATTTCTCTTTTGGAGGTAGTTACCAATTTAAGTTATTTGAGGAGTTTCTCTGCATATGGCAGAACCAAAACGACAAGGCAAAGGCAAGGTACAGTATCAAATTTTAAAAACTATCCCATATACACAAAAATCCGAGTATTATGTTTCTTAAAAGGCAAGAAATGCTCTCCACCTATAGGCAAAAAGTACTGTTATGCGCTCTAAGTGAAACAGAAGTTAAAGGTATTTTTAGCAATATCGATATATTCCACATTTTTCTTAAATACACAAGTGACACTATTCAATGCTTTAATAAAAACATTTTTTTAAAAAATGCACTAATAAACCTCAAACACCTAAGTATTGTAGAAGTATTCTGAAAGTATTTTGAAATTTGTAATAATCACCTCAGGATGCCATAGATCCTAAGAAAAAGTAAGAAAGATTTTTTCCCAAAGTTTGATCTCAGACAGAGACTGGTGATACCGAACTAGAGAATGACTAAAGATTCAAGAGTCCTGATGCAATTTTTCCTCACAAAGTAATTAAACTCTGCAGAAAGAAAGTAATGTCAGATTAGACTACTATGCTGCTACACAGACCCAAAATTCATTGTAGTATGTTTTTGCATTGCACTAACGAGACGCCAGCTCTCGCTGAACAGCTATACAGATGTCTAACCTTCAGAAGCTGGGATAACCATATGTCAAACTTCTGTGGTTTTGCCACTTGATATTTTGGGTGTATGCCTTCATTTGTGATAATAAATATCAGGCCACAAACTAATGTCTCTTCAGATATCTAATATGTTTAACACTCAAAACAGCTTGAAAATATAAACATTTCTGCTGTTAGCTTTGAGTTCTCCACAAAGAATTATGCTACAATATATACCAGATGAATATAGGGAATGAATAGGATGAATAGGGATAACACAACCATTGCCAGTTGTTAGGATGGGCTCCTCTGCCATTTTGTATGTGTACTTTTTATCCTGCAGTATACACGAAGTTCAATCCTCCTTCCCCTCCTCAATGCCTTCATTAGGAAAATCTAAATCTACTGTCCTTCCACATATTTCAGTGCTGAAGGCTGAAAATTTGAAAGTTGCTCCTAACCATATCTTGCATATCAGCAGGTACAAAGAAAGGTTTGTATGCAAGATGTCTGTAGAAACACAATAGTATTATGTATTTTAAGTATCAATTAATAGGCCCCAAGGCATTTTCTTCACATAGCAAATGGGGAAATGCGATAGCAAAGTTAAACAAACAACACAGCATCAGACAGCCAGTCTGGAACAGTGTAGGCAGCAGAACTCAGCCTCTCATTTATAACACCTTAATCACAATGCACTTTCTTCTGTATGCATATTCCTATATAGATTTTTATTATGTATGTTAGGTTCTGCACCTTTGCAACCAAACTAAGTAGGAGAAATTGCCGTAGCTTACTCAAAGCCAATAGTGTTACGCTGACATATGTCATCCAAAATTTGGTGCTGTCACAGTACACACCTAAGAGGAAGGGCTTTTGTTTGGCCCTTTACAGACCTGAGGAATTAGCATTAGAGCTGACTAAAACCACAGGATGTACCTCGGAGGTTCAGGTCCTTACTGAACAAGTCCAGAACACCAGAACTGAAAATGAAGCAATACTGAATACAATTTTATGTGGTACTGCTAGAAAAGCCCTCCCTCCTGCAACAAAAACATTAGCAAGGACTGTCCTTTCCTTTCCTATCAGTCTTTTAAGCTTACATAACTTCAGACTTGCAATGGAAAAACACACACACACATACATATATGTATATAAATATAAAAGCCAATCAGTAGGGTCAAGTCTCTCTTTTTACAATTATGCTTCCAGAGTTGTCTCCAGTCAAACTAATGCTCCAAGACCAGAACTATCACATTAATGGTTACTTTTCTTTATTATCTACAAAACCTTTCTTGGCCAAAGTAGTAAAGGCTCTATAGGAGTCCGATAACTTTACAAGGTGACGGCATTTCTGTGTTTATTGTAAGTGATTTCTATTGCGAATTGCTAACAACTTTTCAAAGTGCAACACTGATTTGGAAATGCAGGCACACTAATACATCAATTGCCATGACTAATGTATAAACTTTTAATGACCTTGGCAAAATCTTTCTTTCATTGGGCAGGTGCCACTATTTTGACTGTACAAAATGTTTTGGAAATATGTTGAAAATTATACATGTTTTGGAAAATACTTCAGGATTTCAGTATAGCAAATGAAGCTATATTAAATAAAAGTTTGACATGGAGGAAGAAACAGTCCAAAGTTGTGCAAGTATTTAAAAAAATAAAAATATATATATCCTCCAAGTGTTGTACATTCACAGAATGCTGACTTTTTATCCATATAAACTAAAGAAGATAAAACATTATCTTGAATGGTTTTCAGTTTCAGTCAGTCACTGTCATCTTCTTGTTTCAGACCACCTCCTTGTTCAGTATTGCCCTCTCCATCGCTTTCCTTGTCCCAGTCTTTCATAGATGCTCCCATCATGAAGTCATCACGCAGTATATTCCATTCTGGCCCCTCTTCAGACTTCACTTCACCCTGAATGTTTGAGGGGAGGAGAAGAGGGGACAGAGGAAGATGAGATGAATGTGAAAGGCAGTAAAACACTGAAGCTCTTCATGCAATCAGAATTAACACCTCTCATACTCTTACAATTTGCATCACCAGACCTACCGAGGGCTTGCTCATTATGCAAATGATACACAGGAATATGCAGGACAATCATCAATGACTTGATGCAAATAAGTAAACTTGTTTTAACCAACCAATAAAAGAAATATGGAAACAAAACAATTATTCCTCATGGATGAAACAGTCAACCTTGGGCATGGCTTCCTTTATTAAAATCTTTCTTGGCAATCAGAATGGATTCATGATATCATTTATTAACCCCCAGGTGCTGCTTCATTAGAACACTTCTTGGCACATTTCTAAAACACAAATATGGATTTAATAAAGGCTTTAAAACCCCAAAATTTAATATTTACCATATTCTGTGATATGTGAACCAAATCCCCTTTATGTGGATTATTACCTCACTACCTGGGCTTGTCATATGGTGCAAAGCTGCCTCTAAAAGAAACAAAGTTGATCTACACTCAGCAAGCCAACACCACCTTACTCCAAATTTCCGACTTCCTGACAGTGGACAAACTGAAGCCACACTACGTGAACCGGTGAATAATAAAGAAAACTGACAGGAGTGTAGTTTTAGGTTAGCACTGGAAACAGTGCTTGGTTGCACTTCTTCTAAGTGACAGATCATATTTGGGCAGTGCAACAGCCCCATCCTGTGGCAACAGTTTTGAAGAACAGCTTGAAGCTATTTTTACGTTCTTACTGAAGGGAAAATACTACAAACCATTCGATGTACTGAAGAAGTATTTCAGTGGTTTAAACCCTAGTAGCAAAATACTCCCGAGGAACAACATGGCTCAGTGTCCAGCAGGCAAGTAAAAAATTGTCCTACCGAAGTGGAAACAGAAGCACTGAAAATAACAGTGATTTGCTTTTGCGGGATCTTTGAAACAAAGTTAACACAGGCAGCTCAGATGTGTTCTTCCTATTCTCCTGCTCAGAAGGACAGACTCACACTAGTTTAAGTAACTACCACCTCCTAATTCTGTACAGTGGATGGGAGTCATCTGTTACAACATCTTTTAGAGATGCAGCTTTGCCTACTAGACAGAAAACCTGTCATAAACATATGATCACTGTGCACGTTTGTCTATGCCTTTTCTATGTCTTGCACCTAGGAATATGTGAGACATAAAACCAGAGCATATTTAAGATGATGCCTGTGCAATCTTTGGGAGATAGCAGCATAGAGAATTAAATAGCAGGAGAAATGGGGAATAGGGAATGCAAGTCCATTACTGTAAATCTAACACATCCTATCACATCAATAGAAGTTATTTGGGTGCAAAAAAATCTGTCAAACAAAATATGTATTGGTAACCAGAGCAGAAATGCCAAATGTGACTTCTTCAGTTCTTTTTGAAAGATTACTCACACAAAATAGGCTAAGTCTTAACACTTTCCCTCTCAAAAGGAATCTCCCAGGGCCCAGTTCAAATAAAGAATCTCTACAGATGCTTCCACCGTGTTTTGCTTTGGGGCTTTTTTTGTGTGTTTTTTTGTTTGTTTGTTTTGGGTTTTGGGGTTTTTTTTGTTTGTTTGGGTTTTTTTTTTGTCTTCACAGCTGTTCTCATTAATGCCTACTCTTAAAGAGTAACTCTCCAATCCCAACAATGCCCTTTTCTCCCAGGAACGGCCTCTTAATCACTTTCCACTCTTGCAGCAATTCACCTCAAATGCTATACCCAGTAAAGTCTGAAATCATCCTAGACAGGGTAATCAATTACCTGCAATTAAAAGAGTTACAGATAAGGTAGGTCTCTAGGCACACCCTAAAATGTTCACAAGGGAATAATCTTCATTAGTGCAAACACAGGTACTCTGTTCTGGGATGCAAGGAGACAGTAGCTTTTTTATTTTCCTCCCTTTATAACTGTATTTCAGTTGGTTCATATGTTTACCTTTGCAGAGTAGAGGAAGGTTGAAAAGATCACAAAAGTCAGCATGCTTTTTCTTTTTTAATCCCAGGCCTTTTATAAATCTCCATTTGAACATACATGTAAAATTTGAAATACCTCAATGGAAAAATCCCATCTTCCTTACAAAACAAGTTTTTTTTTTTCCAATAATAATAAAACCAACAGAGATTCCTTTTTTTTCCCCCCAGATACGCAGAACAGGGATTTTTGGTTTGTTTTTTCAAATAGCACAGAAGCAGTAGATTATTGTCAGCAATGACAGTGAAAGGCTCAGAGTCTGAAAAGCCCAAAGCTCAAATTCATCACAAGCTACTATTCAGCAATCATTAGCCCTTCTTTCTGGCTATGTCAAGTGAACAACAGGACAAAAGCGGGACCTTGACAAAAGACTGATGCTGATCCTCCATAGCATTACCCCACTATGTAAGGCACCACAAAGGTTTGAATAGAGTTTTACAACAAGCCCTAAGGAGAAAGACAGAAGTAGCATGTCCATGCCTCAAAGATGAAGATTAAATGCTTGAAAGCAAATATTTAATCAATTTTAAGTGTGCTCCCGAGTGAAGAAAACTCCATGTTTAGTATCTTCATTCCTAACTCATTTACTGCTCTATTTTCCCCTCAGAATAAAAACTCCCCAAATCTATTGTATCACAAAACATTCCTGGAGTCTTAAGAAAATATGCAGAAAAACTATTTGTATAATTAACAATCAGTTCAACTGTAACATCGCTTCTCAACTTGCTTTAAGCCAGAATGTTAATACACTCGGGTTTTCAATGCCATAATCTGGTTTCATCTAAATAAAACAAAAATGATTCTTGGCACGTGGAAAATAAACCAGCTTTCATTACATACAGCCGCTTTTGAACTTCCAGTCAGCTGTTCATCCACATCTCCCACATTTCACTATAACACTGAAGTCCCCTTTGAACATCCCCAAACAAAACAAAGCAGGCTATATAAACATTAACGTGCAATGCTACATAAAGTGGATCCTTAGGTAAGGCAAGGAATGAAAAAATTCTGGCATTGCTTTTTTCCCCCCCTCTTCTTTTTTATACATATGCTTGAACGGGTTTGTTCTTTGCCTGAAGGTCTGCCAACCTACTTCGAAAGTTCTGAGAGGCAGTGGTTAGTAAAATATCTCAGGAGTCACTGGCACATTGTGATGCACTTGTTATCACGAGCTGAAATAAGACAGACCCAAACATGGAGCATGGTTACTTTAGTGCAGATACTTATTTGCTGGGACAGACCGATATGTCCAGTTGAAAAAGAGATCTGAACAGCATCTTGCTTGCTTGGTGTGCCACTGAAGCTATCACAGCATTAGCTGAAGTTTGACACAAGTTGGGCTCTGTAGTGGGGACATACTTCCCAAACTAATTCTGGTTTGAAGACATACCCTTGAAAACCTGCACCAGGACAAGATGAACTGAAATTCTTAGCCAAGTCCTAATAAAACCAGTCCACCCACCCACCAAACAACAACACTTAGGTCTGTCACCCGGAACAAACAGCCATCCCTTGCAAGATCTAGAGAGAAATTGCCTCCTGGATACTTCTGCAGGAATTGGTCTATGAAAGCCCGATGGCATCAGCAGCAGTTATATGATCAAGATCAAGTTAGAAATCTCCCTGTTTTGGTTCATTTCTTTACCACTGCAAACATTTGGAGCTACATAATTCACTCTTGGTAAATGACATTACATTAAGCATCCTCAACTGAGACCTGACAAACTCAACACTGGAGTTGTGGCAGACTGCACTGCCACTCAGGTGGGAGATCAATCCTCCCTACCTCTTCTGAAGTTGTCAGAAGCAGCAGCAGGACACTTGTAACTGCACACAGCTGCTTCAGTCTGCAAATGAGTGCCTTAGCTCAAAGCCTGCCTCCTTGGAAAGCTTAAGGAAATTCAGTCTAAGTCACAGGACATTGTTGTTTTCATCAGTTGCTTTACTGGCACAGTAACATCCTAAAACCAGAATATGAAAGTTTGCCACAGCTTTTCAGAACCCTGTGTATATGCAGACCATAATGCTTATGGGTAAGTACCGGCACTAAAAGATATGTCTTGAAAACAGAGCACGCAGATTAAAGACAAAATTTCACTCTGCTTTTCACCAGCTCGTGTCACATGAATGTGCCTCAGTTTCTGCATCTGCAAAACAGCAATTAACTACATCACCGCAGAGATTCCCCTACAGCCTGCGTCCAGAAGACAGTAACTATAGGGTATTAATGAATGAACATATTTCAGACCTAGGAATTACAATCAGCACATTGGGCTCCCATGCCTTTGCTCCATATACAACACAAAATGCCAGAGCTTGCAGGGGCATCTCTCTTAACCATCACATACAGTAAATGTTTATTTGTATCTGTCAGGGAAGGAATTTCTAACATAAATATCTCTCAAGCAACAACTTTAAGCCCCAAGAAAACAATTCTAACATGTCTAATTAATTTGAACTGCCTCCCCAGGTTCCTCCCTGTTGCTCAATACAAACATCTAAGACCTTGAAGTACAGGGAGGCTTTTGTCACAATGAAGTTAAGAAGTGTAACTGCCAAAACGCATTCTCACGTACATCTGACAACTACGTTCCCTGCCAGCCTGCATCTCGCTCTGAATGACTGCTGCTATTCTGTTCCTCACCCACAAGCAAGTTCATTTCAACCCAGCTCAAAAAAACCCAGCATAGGCATACACCGAGGCGTGTCAAATTTCCATTAAAAAAAAAACCAAACAAACAAAAAGAACACTTCAAAGAGATGGGCAGATATGGAAAACAAGGAACAGCAGCCTAACTATTTATCCTAAATTTGTCTCATGGGCTAAGAAACTGAATTTCCTCTAGACTGGGAGGAAATGAAGAAAACTGCAGCTGAAGTATCTAAAGCAGCAATATAAGCAGAAAACTAAATGTACTGATTTTCATCAGAAAAATTATACTTTGCTTTAATCACCAGTGCTGCCTGCAACTTTAACTAATCTGAATTACAGTGAGATCCTGACTATAAGGAAGGTTCTGATGTACACCTGATCCCAGATAAAAACTCACAGATCTGGAAACTAATTATATCCAACATATCATATATATATATATGCTACCTTTGTGAACTTCTGAGCTGAAGTCTCAGCAACTCATGTTCACTTTGGGAAGCATTTCCCAGCTTGCAGAACATGGGAGCTGCACAACAGAAGCCTCTTCTACTGCAGCATAAGTCTGCACAATCATTTATTTCTGAAGGTGAGAGTCACTAAATACCCATTTGCATCCTCTCTGAATGTGAAATTAGAACGACTGAACTAAATTGCCTTGGTATATTTTAAGTGAGGCTATACTGCAGATATCAGCAGTGGCACAGGAGATTTACTCAGACCAGAAGGTCTCTTGCACACACTAGAATCTGCACTGGCATTTCTAGTAAACAGATCTAAGAATGAAAATTTTTTACAGTGTGTTTTGCAACCTGCTGTTCTTGTTCCAACTTCTCTGCAAGTAACGCACTGGAATTATTACTACAAGCACAACAAATACTGATTTTCCTTTAGCACAGCCAGAAGACCACCCAGAGCTTAATGACCTGCATGAGAAACCTCCCCATCCTCAAATTCTCCTCTAGGGTTTACTACAACTGGGGATGTGTGAATGAGAAGGAATGCTTTGGGTTGGCACGCAGAGGCTTAAACATGCCCCAACCACAGAGGGGTCAGAACTGAATTACAGAAATTCTAAAAACAAGCATTTATCTGGACTTCAGCACAGAAGAAAAATCATTAGCATTGCTATTAAATGCTCAGTTGCAAAGAAGAATCACAGAAAGAGCTTATGAGAGAATAATTTCCTCAGTCTTAGTTCATCAGAAACCTCATAAATCATTATTTCTTTCAGAAAAAGCAAAAATATTTTAAGAATTCAAGTGTAGCACAGGGCCAGTCTGCATACAGGACTTTCTGGAACTCCTCAGCCCATGCTGTGCTCCAGCTCCAACAGCAGACATCTCAGAAATCCTCCTGCTGTACAAGGAATTTTACCACACACTGCTGTGAGACAACACCTGTCCATAGTGGCATCAAGATTCCCTTTACATGTTTTAATCAGATGATGAACAGCATGGGTATGCTACCCCCAGGAGCTACTCACAGAAAATAAAAACTCATCAAATAAAAACCCACCTGAAAATAAACTTCACCTAATGAAACATAATCTGATAATTAAGTTACAACACAGTTTATGAACTGTTACCTTTACCCATTGAATATATTCTCATGGAATATATTCTGTACTTCTTTTAACTCATGTTCTGTAACACACCAGCCAAAATGACAATATGCCGAGTATCAGGTAATTATATCACTGTCTTGACAACTGTCAGGCCAAAACACTCCATTGACAAAGAGAAAAAAAGGTCTCCAAGTAAGCATTTTTAAGTAAGTACCAAATAAAAATTAGCTCAAAGTAGGCTGCAAATTATTACAGAAAAGACATCTAGAAAGAGAGAAGTAACACGTTCCCCATATTAGGTTATCAGGCAACACATCAGAACTGAAAGTTTCCAGACAGCGTGCTTTTTCAGGATGCCATCACCACGCATTTTCAGTCATGTTTGGTTTTTCCTCTAAAACCAAAACTGATTCAATATCTTCATCTATATGCTTTTACCTCCACATCTGCAATGCCCGTTTATCAGCAGTTATACTACCACCAGTGAAATTACTGCTTACCATACCGGCCACTACTATCTCAGTGTTCACCTGTACTCCTATCCCTTCATCATCTGTAAGTCTCCATACAGCTTCCATGTTTCATCTAGAGCAAGAGGATCCTTTGAGCAAAGACTGCATAGCACCTAGAAGCAATTAATTCTTGACATCAAGACCCAGTGACTACTGTAGTTAAAAACCACCTATGATCAAGACTTCTGTATTTAAAACAACATGTTATACTACCATTGCTTATCAGTCAAAAATAAGCTAAAACCATCAAGAGTGCCCAGCAAAAAGCGCCCAGTCGAGACTTGTACGTGCTATCCCCAAATTCAAGTACTAATGTCTTTCAGCAGCCTACGTCAGACAAACATTTTCAAGTCACAACAGATTTTTCACAGGTGTGAAGCAAGACACTTTATGCAAGACACTTATGCACTCAGTTGGGTACCAAAAGTTTTATGCAGGTTTTTATAAAAACTTGCCTCTTGGCACAGTGAGGAAACATGCAGGCCCACAGCTGTTTGGAGTATTTTTTTGATCCTTTTTTAGAATCAATCAACAGCACGCAGATTTTCAAATAATCTGAATGTGACTCAGATTATTTCCTACAAATGATGCTGAAATCATCCACTGGTTTTCGTTATGATTCAGCAAGAGGCCTAACAGAGTGAGTCCCAAAAGGTTGTCTCAAACAATGAAGGCTACAGGAACGACCAAGTCCTTCACTTCCAGCACTTAAGAAGTCATCTCAGAGAGTAGCTGATGAGGAAGAAGTGGGGCTAATAGAAAGTCTCCTCTTCCTGACTCAGGATTTCCGCATGTATTTGAGTCTTGAAGCAAGTACAGGGATTTAAAAAAGCAAGGCATGAGAGGGAGAGAGAGAGAGAAAAAACCAAAACAGAAAGAACTAGTTTTTGTGTATTTTTATTACTAAATATGCAATCCTGAAGTTTTTATGACTACTAAGCAGCTTGTCTGGCTAGCCCTCCTACCCTCATTGCCCCTGCTTTTACTTAAATGGCTTTTACAACATACCCTAAACGTTTGCAAATCCAAGTTTCTTTGACTTTATATTCCTGTAATTTTCCTTACACTGTTGTGGGTGAATGGCAAATTCATTAAGGAACAAACCATACCCCTCAGTACTTCCAGGATGCTTTCTAAATGCAGTTTAAACCTGAAGAGGGAATATGTGAACTGCTCGTGATTCTGATTCCAACCCCTTATCTTTAACATCTGACTACCTTTTCTCTGCGTTTCTGACCCTTCCATCGCCTTCTATGTTTCTGTGTGTTTTCCCAACACCTGCAGATGGGGAACAAATGACACAGACCATGTGCAGGACTGTTCAGGGTTCAGCAACAAACCAAAAAGAGGTCAAATCTATACAAGAAGGCAGCTTTAGTATCATCTGTAATAATAACAGGTTAAAAAAAAAGTATATTTTCTAAGCTTTCAGTGAAGTTCAGAAGCACTTGTTAAAAACTGGCCAGATTTTCCCATTTAAAAAAAATAAATACTGAATTCAGCAACCCTCTAACCATTAGAAGCTGGAAGCAGCTTGACCCACCACTCCTGAAGTCTACCAAGATAAACAGATGAGTAGGTTCCTACAGCGGTCACTTATAATACACATCTGCTAGTTCATCACTCTGGAAATCAGAACATTTTATACCTTAATAAAACTTCAAAGTAAGGGTATCACTATTCAAGATAATTTCCAATAGAAAATACTTTTATGGAGGAAACAAACTGGTTCAGACAGACAAGCTCTACCCACTCTTTCTTACTTCCAGAGAACATTTTCTTTATAAAACTATGAAATGTTTAGATATATTTTTCTGTAAGTACATTACCCTGTCTGTAAGAGTTACAAAGGCAATTGTGAACTGCTGCTTTTATAAGGCTTCCATCTCAATTTACCAGATAGAAGTCTAATAGACTTTTGACTTTTTGTGCTTTGTATACTTACGGGAATATCAAAAGAAGATGTACACCACAAATTTTTCAGATGTGGTTGTTTTAGACAAAGTTTTACTGAAAAAGCCTTGCAACATCATCTGGGAAAATAGAACACCATCATACTATCCTGTGCACTAATAACCAAATAGCAAGGCAAGTTAGTCTCAAATAAGACAGATGGAGCTGTCTCAACATTGCCTGACATTTTAATCCCGGGTCCCTCTTTATATTCAGTTAAAAAATTTACCAAACTTCAGGCTGAAGCCTTTCACAATGTTTCAGCTAAAATCACCTCAGCCCTTTTCACAGAAAGATAAACTTAAAGCATTTTGTCTACAGCTCTACAGAGGAAAGAAGAGACATTTTCTACAGGCATCCATATAAACCTTCCTTGCATCATTCATTTTTTTTTTAACTTAGAATCAGTTAAGGACGTATTTTGGAACTGGGAATGTGTCTTTTGCTATCTCCATCTCCATCTGCCCCAGATCTGGCCAAGTTATAAACATCTGGAGGACCGCTCTCCTCAAACCTGAGGTCATCATCTCAGTAGATAGGATCGGCATTTAGTATCCAAATTCCCTTAAGATATCCGTCCTCACTGATCACATACTATCTGCACCTTAGAAGACAGCATTAAACTGGACCATTCATGACTCATGATGACAAACAGGGAACTGGTCTTTCTGTACGAGCAATTATCAGGGCTGCTCCTGCATTAGACACCAGGATGCTGGGCTGTGTGCTTGGCCCCTGTGTGCAGGGGCAAAGAACCTGTCAGGAATATAAGACATGAAAAGGATAAAAAAAGAGTTGATGGAAAGAGTGAAAAAATCACAATCTTTTTTTCATTCCTGACTTCTGATCAAGTATCTTAAAGAGAAAAAGGAAACCTGAGGATAAAACCACAGGAAAACGGGTGAACCTAGTGAAATACAGCCATCATACAGCCCTTAGTCCTCTTATCTGGAATTGAACTCATAGTATCAAGTTATTGACATCTATCAATCAAATACACATAAAAATATTGACAAAGATGTACATTCCCACATTAACACGAAGAGACCTTAAGACCTTCATACATGTTAACACAGGTGTGTGTTACCAGCTATGACAACAGATAGAGAACTGAGCTTGTACATCTTAAAAACCTAACCCTGCCTAGGACCCAAACTGGCTGAACAAATACATCTTCCTGTAAACAGATCTAAAGTAAAAACATCACCATCAAACAACGAAAATTGCATAACAATCCTCTACCTTGAAGAACATAAGGAATTTAGGATGTAGCAAACTGGTGGCAGGCTGCACTGTATTTAACCCTAAGGATAAAAATTAGAATACAGCACACAATTAGGTAGTCAGTAACCTTTTGGTACAAAACCAAAAAAACTACATTAGAAGCATTAGCTCCAAACACATACGAGGTGACCTTCAACAAAGTGTACACACATTTGGGAAAAACAGATACAAATGCACAATTTATAAAGGAATTCAAATTAAAAGTTTCTGTGCATGTGATGGGAAGACATTTATTAAAACTGGGAGAACACATCTACTCTGGCTGCAGCTGAACTAAATTAATACTTGGCTGCCCCCTCAAATCTGCTGGAATACATGAACGCCTGGTTACTCCTTCAGTTAGTTCTGTAAAACCAGCACACAACAGCTGTAGTAATAAACTTCTGCTACTCTGCAATGTCATTATCACCTAAGAAAAAAAGTTTCCTTTTAAGATTAAAGGAGGTGTTAATACACATTACCAAATTTCTAGAAGTTGTCTATGCCTTCATCCATACTTCAGAAATGAACCATTTCCTACCGCTGCTTGAAGCAATTGTTCAGACTACTGTCTCTCCAAACAGGTATATGGATGAAAAAAATCTTCTACCCTCCCCTCAACCCCCATTTCTGCACTGTGGAAAAAAACAGAAAACCAAGCCAATCGCCAGAACTTATGCAGCTGCTAGAATAAGAAGGCAGTCACTCTCAAGGGTTTTTAAACAGAACTAACTTCTAAGCTGGAAAGCACATTTATATCTCCATCTAACTTGAAAAATGAAAGACCCCATGTCACTTCTTGTGTCCCTGCAAGAAGTGAGGTACTCCTACTGTCCTTGAACAATCTTCAAGCTACTGCTTAAAATTGAAGTATTTATGAATATTAAAAGCCTTATGAAGGAAAGAAAAAAGTATTTAGCAAACTTCGACTCTAATCGCTGTGTTACTAGGAGCATTTATAAAATATACTTCAGGCAGAAGGATTTTTTCTGGAAAAGTATTTTATTTCAAGTCCCATATGAGCAATAGCTGACATGAAACAGCACTTGTATTTTTCTTCGCTCATCTTCCTTTACATCAGTAAATTATTTTAGAATAGGTACTATTTTGAGACCAATACACCAATTTTTTCCAGATGCCATCAAAACACAGGAAGCAAATTGTATCTCCAAGTCATGCAGAAAAATTGCCTTGCAGAATTTGGATCATGGTTATTGAAGTAAACCAGGAAATCCTGCTCTCACTTCCACCACTGAAATGCTCTGCAACAGATCTGGTGTAAGAAAACTTACGAGTCAAAGCAAACACAGGTGATACAGAAAACCATGCTATGAAGGCCTAATTCAAAATTAAAGATTGATAAGTGCAGGTTACGCTTGTCACAAAGAATATCTGTAATTTTCATGCCAGTTATTTATATGTTCCTAGAAAATATTTTAACACCTAATAATGCTTCACAGGGAGTAGCACAATTGACAAAAGCAAAGTCAACACAAGAGCTTCTTGTACTGAATAACGCTGTTGTAACAGACATTCAGTGAGAGAGAAGAGTGGAGGCTGCTCCAGGAATGTTAACTCTGAATTTCTATGTTTTTTTACAATTAAGATTTCAAGACCTCACAAAATTCCCTACATCAGCCAGCAGCCCTAAGAGATCAGAAACTTCACTCAACCCTGGTAGCAAAGGTACTTCCCTAACTCATAATCCTACAAGCACCCAAAAATTTCTTCAGGACCTAAAGAAAACAACAGATTCCTGCTCGGAAACCTTCATTGTACATCTACTTCTGTATTTGTTCTGTAGATATAAAGATGACTTCAGCCTCCAGGGTTGGAAAGACAGCATCTCTGATATGTACCTTTTTTAAACCTGTAGTTTTATAATGTTTCTTATAGGTTCTTATGGGTAGGAAGCTGCAAGATACAACCAACACATACTCAAAAGAAGATCTGGTCTGTAAGAATTGTGCTGAACAAGATTGAAAGCTCTTGTATTTCCCAATAAATGCTTCCCTGCAAAAAAACCAAACCCACCCCAAAACTTAAAAAAAAAAACAACAACAAAAAAAAACCACTCGAACAACAAAGAAGTGGGATTTTTTTAAAAAAGAAACTACATTTTTCTCCCACATTGCAAAACTTTCAGATAAGGTGGTGAGGGGAGGGAAATTAGATTATCTTACTCAGAGACAAGCATCATGTACACTACCTCAGAAAAAAACATGGAAAAATATTACTCAAGTCAGCTGTCTCAGCAAGGATTAAGAAATACCTTGATAAACAGTTAATGATATGAAAGGCAAAGCTTTTGGCTCTGGCTCAGAAAAGTAATTACTCCCATCTGGGCACAGAAAACCTGAAGAAGGGCTACAGTTTCAAACAGCACAAGGAAACTTTCACAGCCTTACCGTCTTTCTTTCATAGCTACATCAGATAGGTGCACCCCAAGTAATATTTAGGGCAATGCCTAAAAATGTACAAGACTATAAATGACATTCTCACAGAGCACAGGTTACCTGTCCTTCCCATCAATGCATGAAGCTGATGGAAATACTGAACAAACTTTTTTAAGTGGTTGTACTACCGTGAAATCCCACTGCTGTGGATGGGCCTTTATAGAGCATTCAACTTCTTTTTCTTATGCCTACACAAATCTGACTAGTTAACCACAACAGAGCTTTATAAGGGGTTTCTTCAACAGCTCCTGACATTTGGAAGAAACCACCGAACTCTCAAAAATACAGCAGCACATCTTGCATTCAAAAACCTCTGTTGAGTAAGAAAAAGCATTTGCCCGTTCTCACAAATACAGTCAAGTTTCCCTTCACAGTACAAGGCTTGAGTCAAGAAAGATTTGCTTTCACTGGGAAAACTTTATTCTGCTATTTTTTCTTGTAAACTTCTTGTTTTATGTGGGTGGGGTAATGTTTTTATTGTTCTGGACTGCGTTTTAATTGATGGCAGAGTGCCTGGAGTTTGGTATTGGCATCTCTTCCATTGTTTTTGTTGAGATATTTTATTTCCCACCTCTTTTTTAAAAATTAAATACACGCCATACTCTCAATTGCTAAAAACAAAGCAGGCTGCTACAAAAAAAAATCCCACAAAACAAACAAAAGCTTTCACAGATGGCACAAACAACGTACAAACTCCTGCTGCAAGGGATTCACCACTCAAAAGCCTCATCTCTGCTTACCCTCTGAAAAATCCTCATAGACCAAGAAGCAGAGAGATGATGGTGGAGGCCATCAGTACTGTTCAGTAGCTAAACATTTGTGTAATTCTGAGGAGGAGACTGAAGATCAGATTTTCGCCTCAAACTCAAGCATCGACTACTATGATAGGAGCATGATAAATGGGTAAGATACTTTCTCAAGAGAAAATAAGGCAGATTAATAACAGCTTGAAAAGTAGTTTTTAAAGAATTTGGTCCAGTATTGAACGGAGAGTCACTGAAGCAACTACAAGGGAGAGAGGGAATGGGGGCAGATGTGTGTCTGTCCAGGCAGACATAGCTATTCAAAAAAAACAACCAAAAACTGCAACCCTCTCCTAAAACAAAAACCCCTACAAGCATATATTAATGAAAAACTCCAAAATCTGAAGTTCTTGTTCACAAGCAATGTGAAAGCAGCACCTATATCGATACTCAAAACAGACACTAACGAGTCAGCATCTAAAGCATCTCCAAAGTACTTTAATGGAAATATGCTGTTACTGATGCTGCCAAAATAAGACCTTCTTTTATAGTACAGAAACATTTGCAATCTATGTTTTCTGACCCAGTAATTAGAAAATTGCTTTGCTACAATCCAAGACAAAGAAAAAAAGATCCTCATTTTTGCTCTGTTATTGATTCAATACCTACGACAATAGTAGCTGGGACATCACTGATGTTATTCTGCTGTTCCAGGGGAGAAAAAAAACAAACAAAAAACAAACAAAAACGAACCACACACACACATGCCCCCCCACCCAAACAAGCAAGCTGGAATTATTTAAGGAGAAATAAAATGTCAGCACCAAGCTAAATTGTTCTCATTATCTAAAGAATTTAGAAAATACTTTAATATTACACTTGCATGAAAATTGTATGAGCTCTTCATGCCAGGCAGTGTTTCAGCATGCTCCCCAAGAGCACACAAACAAAAAACATATGACAAACTGTTGTCTCCCAACTGACTAAAGTATTTCTTCCTGGCACAGAAAAGCACTTAGTTAACTGCTATGAATCTGGGCCAAAAGAAGTATTCCACCCACTACCAAGCACAAAGTTCAAACCTGAACACAAATACACTTCAAAAACTTGCAGCTTCTGAAATACAAGAAAGAGTACATCTGAGCAACTTGTTTTCAACCTTGAGCTACTTGGTGAATTGAAAAAAAACAGTAAAGAGATGGACAAGTCCAACTACACTGTGTCTCTCGAGCATGTTTGGAAAAAGTGGTTGGTGCAAAATCCAAGATAAAATCAAATTTCTCATTCTTTTTTTTTTAAACACACAGCTAAACCTAGTTATTCGTACACAAGGCTTGATGTCTTATCAGAGAAGCTTCTAGTGTTTTGTACCTTGATGCTCAAGACAGGGAAAACACGCTAAGAGCTACTTGCTTCCTTCCTAAGTAGTCTCAAGATAACCCAGGCACTTGGATCACAGTTGTTCTGAAGAGCAGGCACATTAACAGATAATAATTACACTGAGAAGGTACCTTGTATGCATTTTTTTCTCCCAGACAGAACCTACCTGTTTACTTTTTGTGGCCTTTCCAGCAGGACTCTTGCTTCCTTTAGCACCCTCCACGTTTCTTAAAACATTGATGAAATCCTTCTTTGAAACAGATGACAGCAGTTTAGCACGCTGCCTGTCAGAGCTTCCAGCTTTCTTCACCTTCTCATCAACGTTCTTTTGGTGTGTCCTGACAGCATTAAATAATTGTACAACACCTCTGGGATGGGGAAAAAAAACAAAAAAACAAACTTTTTAACTCAAGTTCCCTTTACAGAAATGAACCCTCCACTAAAGCAACTAATCAGTGAAGATGCTGGATGGCTTCTAGCTCCCCAAAATGGTTACTTAGAACCTCAATTCAGTTAAGAAGTGACATTTACTACAATGGAAGAGACTTTCAATTTTCACTCTTCCTTCACACTTATTGGTAGGAACCAGTAACAAACAAATCCACAAATCCAGACCCCAAAGTCAGCATGGTAATGTGGCACTGAGACCAGTACAAGGTCATGTTTCATCCCTAGAGGCATGTTACTTGTTCTACAATCAGCTATCAAATTTTTCAGACAAGATCTTAAGAGCAGCTGAAGTAGGGGGACAAGGCAGAGAAATGAGTAAGGAGACAGAGACAGCACATGAAGGTGTTCAACTAGTTCTGTGGCACTAAAGTATCACAATGCAGAACAAGCAACTGAACTTAACAGATGCGGATCTGCAGAATCCTCTGTGGAGAAGGAAAAAAACCAGAGCAGTAGAAACAACTGTTCTGCATTTTTAAAGCATTAAATTAACAAAATGAGGCGATCCAACAAAGCACTTCTGTTAGAGCAAACATTACATTCCCATCTAAATTTTTACTCTTTCATAAAGCTTCTGAAATCTTTTGTTGAACCTGATACTGTACAATGCAGACCTGTATATAAATCATTCTGCTCCTGCTAGTCACTTCTTAAGAGCTCAATCTGATTGGAAACAGATTATCTGTGCAGGCCTTTTCTTCCCTTTTTCCTCCTTTTTTCGATATACATATACTTAAGGAAAGCATTCAGTAAAACTCTTACCTCGTAGCAATTCTCTGAAGATTTCTCTCTCTGTCTCGGTCTTTGACAACATCTGGCTTCACTCGGCACATCATTTCCCACTCCCGCTTTTTATCGAGCTGTGTTATAAATATTGTTATGTGAAACAACACGGAGTGTTTGAGAATGCAGCATGCTCTGTCAGAGTATGTAGCAAGTGGGGGAAAAAAAAAGAAATCAACAAAGCTCGAGTTTGGTCTGAGGCTAAGGGGAGCTCCAATATAGGGCTGGACAACAGGTCTGAGGCAAGTCTCTTGCATTGACCCACCAGGAGCCACGGTCAAATCTCAGAGAATCACTTGCCTTCTGTATCAAGAACTAGAAGAGAGTCACACCAGAGTGACAAGCAAAGGGAGCCTAGAAAAACACAAATGCTTTCACACTGACCACTATGGACAAGGAAATTATTTAAAGACAGCTTTCAGCTCCAAGTCTTCACAAGCTGATCCCAAGGAAATTTATACATAATAAAATTCTGGGTCTATCAAGACAGGCACACCACATTTTGAGACTTGGAAATTTGACTTCCCCTGCTGAATTAATCACAGTCCAGCTTAGTGATTGACAGTGACGCGCAGCAAGGTCTGTAGCAGGAAGAACTCAAACACCAGGAAGAACACCAGGTACCCACTAGAGAACAACTCCTGTGCACTGATTTTTGTCTTCTTTTTTGAGGTGTTCTGTTTCAAAACCAAACTGATATGCTTTCCTGTTACCAGGGGCCATAACACCACCAGCTTATTTTCTGCTACAATAGCAGAACACAGTATTTCCCTGCATCTGCTTCAGCAGTTAGTTAAATATTTTTTCCCCTTTTAACAATTGAACAGTGTTCTAGGTCTGGTGATGTTGCATTAAGTCTATTTTATGCAAGAAGTCTTTCATGGAATTTCAGAGTCCTTATCCTTATAATTCCAGGCAGACTACTAAGAATTTGTGAGTTTATGACCATGTTTTGGCCTTTTACCAAAAGAACTGCCCTATTCTAGCTTCCATCAGCAAGAAATTAATAGAAGGCAGACTGTTCTCAAGTTTTTCTAAGGGTAAACATGTCAGTTTGGGAACCTGCAGCCCACCTCTGCTTTGCAGTACTCCCATGTATTTACTGGATGAGAGCAGGTATTAGGAACAACCATAACTGAGCAGATGCCGTACTGAAGCTCGTTGTATTTAAAAGAAGACAGGCCGTGGCCTAACCACAGCATGTCCCAGGCTGTCAGGTGGGTAACCTGGTTATCTTATTGAACCAGAACTGGTATGATGAGACATTAGAATTATTAATGTATTTTTAGCCTGAAGGCAAATCAATCACAGACTAGAATTAAAAGTTCCACTAAAGGCACACAAACAAATGACTTGATTGCCAACCTAGCTTTGCTTATTTCATAACAGTTTCAGAACCAGAAGTAATTTAGGGCACGGACACTATAATAGAAAATTCCTACCAGGAAAACCATAGAGAGAAGCAAACAACAATTCACAACCACATCAATGATTACTGCAATCTCAAACTAGAGGCCTCTGATTTCGGAAGTCAAAGGAGAATTTAAACAAAAGCAGTTTTCTTCTCTTTCTCCCTCTCACTTTCGATGAGAGAGAACTATTTCAACTTGTAATGTCAATAAAGTGAATCATACCCCAAATTAACAACAACAATTAAAAAACTAAGCTCAAAGTAGCTCATTTCACCCTCGCAACAAAAACACCTTAAACTGACAGATTGGAACAGTCTTGCTGCCAAAGATCAGCCTGCCTGATGGCCCAGAAAAAGCAGTGGGGGAAACAGCCATACAGCAGGACTGTCTGGAAAGCAAAAAAACTGAAGATACTTGAGATCACCATGGAGGAGAGATTCCAAAACTGAGACAGTCTCAGAGCACTCTCCCAAACACCCGCTGAGGGGACCCTGTACGTGTCCCCATCTGACTGTGACTGCACAACAAAATACTGCATCTTTTTCTCACCTTTATTCTCTTTTCCAACCTTTCCTGTTTTTCCTTCTCTCTTTCTTTCTCCAGTTTTTTATTCTTGGCCAGGATGGTGGACTTATTTTGCGGAACCTTTTTGTTGAGCACTTTTGCCATGGCATCTGCCCAGCCTGCACTTGGGCCAGCTTTGGAGCTTGTTGCCTCTTCAGCCACATTGTCTGGGGCTGCCGTTTCATCTTCATCATCACCATCCAGGGCTTCACCTCCTGAAGAGTAGCTGTCTTCTGGAAGTTCTGAGCTTAATTCAGAATCTAGGGGTAAAAAAAGGAACAAAAAAAAAGTGTCAGGAGTTCTGTTTCTAGTAAGGATCCATCACTAGCTAATTTGCTCCATGTACTGCTTGCTGTTACAATTAATTCCTCAAGCAGGAATACATCACCATAATGAATTTATTAGAAAGTATCCAGTCCAAATGCTTGTTCGTCTCAGTGATGTCTTAAAGTGATTTAAGAGATTGGGTAAAAGGGAAAAGGCAGCTTTGGAAATTTATTACTAGATTAATGACTATTTTTATGTTTAGGAATGGCAACTTTTGGGAAAAAGCTACATTTTCCAGTTCAAAAATTGTAATTTGTCAATGCATATACACACATATGCACGCATATGTGTATGTATGTATATACTTATATCCAAACTGCAACAGTGACATCTAGTGCTTAAATGCAAATAGCCACGTGGATCGAGTTGAAGATCAGGGGGCATTTCTTACATGAAAGCAAAATGTGCTCAAGGAAAATAATGCCAGCAAAAATGTGATTACCTACACATAATAAACAGAGGGGAGAATGCTTTATGAAAAAGAATCAAGACAGTTGTCAGGTAGTTCAAAAGAAACTAGAGGTGCTGAGCTTTTCTGGTATAAATAACTGCTCAATTTGTGTATCAACTGCTTAATACACAAATAAAACACCCCCAAACTGAGCTTCCTTACCCTACGCCCTCCTCAAAGCAGTAAAGAAGGAATCAGAGTTAAAATACTGAAGTCTGGAATCAAGCAACAGCAAGACAGGAGAAAACAGACAACTAGATGGCAAATCAAAAACATGAAGGATCTACCACTTCTCTCATTAGTCTGTTCAGTGGGTCAAATAGCAAAAATAAAATCTTTGAGGGTGCAGACAATTAACTAGAATTAAAAGGGCTGCAAGTTTCAGGTATGCTAAAATATGTTTGGCTATTTCAGTGGACCTGCTTTATCACGCAATCAAGAGCAGAGCATACAAGTGTCCTATCACTACTAAATACCATTCCACTAATATTTGTGCCACCCAAAAGTTTTAAATTAATTATGCTATACACAACTTTCAAGGCTGTAAATCAAGTGCTGGACTTCTGGACTGTAAGTCTGCTGGACTGTAAATCAAGGCTGGTTTCTGACACTTCTGCAGTCCCACCAGCAAGGGGAGAATTCTCCACCAGCCCTGAGACACCAGCTGACTGTCTTTCATCCACCTACCACTCTCACACTACTTTAGAAAGAGTATTTTAAAATCACAATATTAAGTACTACTGAGCCAAATGCTTTACTCTGTAAGCACTACCATACCCCATGAACTACCCTTATCAAACAAACTATTAAGAGAATGAAGTCAAGACTGCTTCACAAGATCGGTTTTTCATAAAACTACGCAGACAGCTATTAATGATATTCCTTATTATGCCTATTTAATCACTTAAACATAAACACACACTCTGTTGCCAGGCTAACTCTTTACTCTGCCTCCTCCACGTGCCTTTTTGAACCAGCAAAAAAACCCCAAACCAATGTAGCAGTAAAACAGTGGCATTAACCAATTTAAAACATACCTTCTAACACCCAGGCACGTTTAGAGGCTCAGAGACTATTTAGCTATAATCATGGAAAGAAGCAAGACTATATGTTTAGATCACAAATGTGGAAGATAAATACTTACTGAATGCTTGCTCATTATCTATATCAGTGTGAGTTTTACTACCACCAAGGTGAACACAATGTTGTGTCATGTTCCACAGAAAATAAATTAGAGTTTTTTTCAACAGTCCTTACTATAAATTGGTAATTTAGAGGTGACAAATTTGTTCAACACATTCAGAAACTACTAAAGGCATCCTTTTTATGCTATCAGTATGTTTCCATATCCTGATTTCCAATTTTTTTTCAAGAAATCAAACCATCCCATTAAAGGAGTAGGTGCATCACCACATCCTGGTGACTACATGTTAGACAATTTGTCAAGTTTCCACCCCCAAACCTCACTAAAATATTGCTAACTAGTTTTAAAACAAGAAATTAACCTCTACTTACAACTTTTTATACATACAAAAGCTAACAGCTACCATAAGTCCAAACCCGAATTCCACGTACTTCTTAAAACCAAATTCCACAGTCAGCCACAAAAATCAGATCACACTTATAAAAAGGAACTGCAAAAGCATGTATTGGTCTCCTTTATATGATATTTTCTGCCAATAAAACAGGAGGATAACGCCAGATAGTACCAACCACATTTTGCCTTCAACAGTTAAAGAAATATGAACAGGGCTTCAACAACCCGTCATGACTTATTGTTTAATACATCAGAGGATCTGCCAATAGCACGAGATAAAGCAGAGGTATTTCAAAGTACAGGGTGTCTCAGAAAGATGGACCCATTTGAAACGGACCTTCAACTGAAATTGGTTCCATCCTTCTGAAACACACTGTACTTTAGATTAACTCTATCAGACGTTGGACTTGGGACTCTATGCTGAACTGCAAAGATTGAAGCCTGGCATCATTTTAATATAAAGAGTCCTCATTGAGAGGGAATATATATATCACCGTACTTTACTCTTCTAGGCTTGCTCACTGATCTAGCTGTAGACATCAACAGTTAAGAAGAGCAATCATTCAGAGACGGGCTCTGAAAGAAGCTCCCACACAAGGCTCCCCCTGGGGTTCAGTTTTGACCCTCAAACCAAACGGAGCCACTGGGAGCGACGGCTCCAAACGGCCACAAACAACCTCGAGTCCCCCCAGTCCAAATGGAAAAGCCAGCACTCGGTTGATTACACGGCACAATGACTAAGCGATGGCACGGAGCTGGGTGTCCCCTCCCGGCACAGGGAGAGGCCGGGAGGAGCGGAGCGCCCTGTGCCAAGGGCGGAGCGCTCTGTTCGTGCCGCGTTCGCCCTCCGTGACCTCCGGGCGGGCCGCTGCTGCCGCCGGGGCTCCGCAGGGCACGAACCGGGCCACGGCTCGCACAGCCCATCGCACCCCGGAGCTCCTCCAGCCCTGCCCCCGCCCCGGTGAGGCGGCAGCCCCGGCACAC
>VZRW01001433.1:249827-292327 GCA_013398125.1 Aegotheles bennettii
CTGTGAATCCGCGTTCCGGCCCCAAAGGTTCCGGGCGGGCGAGCGGCAGCGGCTGCTTCCGGGTCGGGCGGCGGGGCCGGGGGGGCGCACGGGCAGCTCGGCAGGGCTGGCAGGGGCTGCTGGGTCTGTCCCTGACAACCGGCAGAAGTGCTGATACCCCTAAGAAAACTTAGCCATGCTTTCAAACACTGCTTCAGGGCCCGAGAGGAGGGCGGGAGGAGCGAGAAACCAAAATTACCTTTTGTTGGTTTTACACTAAAAAAAAATAATACAAAAACCAGACAAGTGAACATTTACCCCATCCCATTAAACGTTTCACATTTTCATGCTGATGACACGTATTATTTTTAATATGTTTTTTCTATGCTACATCCTCAGAGGATACTCACGGGAGGGTGCTTGCAATCTTTAAGGTTACTCTGCCCTAGCTGTGATCTCCAGAAGGGATGAGCTCAAACCGCCTCGGGCACCCATAGGCACTCAGGCCCCAGAGAGCTGGGTGGGTCGTGGGCTCTTTGTCACCAATTCTGCTTTTCTTCTGCATGTCCAAAATGACATGTTCCACCACGGGTCTCCTCTGGGACACGCTGGGATGTTAACCTCTATGTGATAATTAACTGTGTCCACCCAAACTACACTAATCTAATGTTTACTATGAATAGTTTAAGTCCTAGATAACTGACTATCCTTTATATTTTTTTACAAGTTTTTCACATTAAGAGTTTAGGATGCTAGGAATTTTTAGCAAGTGCGCATTGCTGACTCATCAACCAACACCCCCAAGTCCTTCTCCTCGGGGCTGTTCTCCATCTATTCTTCACTATTTGTGCTTGGGATTGCCCTGGCCCATGTGCAGGACCTTATATTTGGCCCTGTTGAATTTAATGCAATTTGCATGGGCCCACCTCTCATACCTGTGAAGGTCCCTCTGGGTGGCACCCCTTCCTTCCAGCAGGTTGACCACACCACACAGCTTGGTGTCATTGGCAAACTTGGTGTCGTTGGCTGAGGGTGATCCCACCATCCATGTCACTGACAAAGATGTTAAACAGCACTGGTCCCAAAGTGCTGGTAGGGAGAAGCTCCAGGATTCTTAGGAGCCCTAAAGGTGCAGTATAAATAACCTTGAACATTGAAAAGTATGTCTGTAGATAGGAGTATAGCTAGTAATGTATTTGAGAAGATTTGTCCAAAATGCTTTCTGTCTTAGGTCGTAATCATTAAGCATGATTATACAGATGAAATACTGCACTCCTCTGTGCCTTCACTGACACCTTGGAGTGTCTGTATGTATAAACATGCATTAAAATAAGGAAGGCTGGCTCATACTGTAAATAAAGTGGAAGGCAATGCTATACCTAGATATTAATGATCTCAGAGTGGTGGTTTGATTTTAAGATGACTTTATTGGTTTTTAAAGCTCAATTATTATATGATAGTACCTCAGAAAAAATTACTACAGGAGAAAAATGTATTCTTCAGTATTGTTCAGCCTTTAAAATCTTTAAAATGCCATTTAATTCCTACACCCTGTGTTCTTGTAAATAAATATTTCATTTGCTGTTGCTGGCCTGCACAGTCAGTGAACTGTGTTCTTTGTACTTCTGCCATTCCACGTTTTTTTCCTAATGATGTGGGTGACAACCAAAATAGCAAATTCCTTTTGCTACCTCAGTATCAGTTGGGAAAATTAGAAGTTGCAGAGAGGTCAGAAAGGAGTAACAGAAAGTGTTATGTGGCTGGGGAAACTTTCACAAGAAAAGATTATAAAAGCTAAATATGTATGTCTAGTGCCAGCTAAGGACAAAGAGTATTGGATTATCATTTCTATCATAAACTGTCCTGCAGAGCAGACCTATGTGGAAAGAATTTCAGTCTAATTCATTGTTACAAGTGAAGAGAAACCCTGTGCTGAAAAAAGTGGGCCTCTGCTATGATTTGCAGAATAAGAAGGAAACCACAAACATCCCCATGATGTTTAATGAAGAGGCCCAAGCTTTACAGGAGACATCATTCCTAATGTTTTACACTGTAGGGCTCAAATCGTAGGGTGTCTGTCAAAAATAAGTTTGGTCAAGTCTGCTATGTGATGGTAAAGTTACCATTTGCTTCGCACGATTCATCTGGGAATCATGGTGCATCAGAAGGGATGCTGCTACATGGAGGTTATTAACCTGCACAGGAAAAAAGCTCGTCTAGTATGGCAATTACAGGTCTCATTTCCTAGTCCACACACCTTATTGAACATGTCTTACTCTTGGTAGCACATTTGTCTTGGAAGTATGTCAAAATCTTCAGATTAAGTCCTGTAATGGATTGCAATAAATGACATGTCTCAAGCTTCTTCCCTCGGGCTGAATTAACAAGTCACATCTCTGATGAGAGCATACTTCTCTCCACAAGCACTATCCTGAAGCATTTGTCAGCAAATTTGTTGCCAAACCTCATTTGAAACCACTGTCATTGTCTCCCATCACTCTGGTCTGAATGTTTTTCTGTATTGAAATTGTGGTCTGAGGAATGCTGGAGATGTAAGCAGCCTACAAAACCTTCCCAGTCCAGACAAAGCAGCAGTTATCTCCCAGTTTATCATTGTCAGCATCTTCTGAAGAGCAGCAGAAGCCCAAGCTGGCGTTCTGCATGTACAGGTCGGTAGTAAAACCATGCCTAAAGAGATGGTGTATGAAACTTTACCCTGTGGATATAGCAGAGCCAATGTCTGGAAAAAAAGCTGTAAAAAGGATGGCATAGGAATTTGCAATCCTAACATTTTTTTCTAAGATTTTAAATGTGTTACATATTTTTTTGGCTTAGAGTTTAAATATCAACAATACTGGAATACAGCCCAGTTGAAGTGGTTACTTTATATTCCTTATTACAAAAATAGCAGCAGCAAAACAAAGACAAAATGTGCCTTTGGTTTGTCTTTGGAGTGGTAGAGCTCCTTTCTGTCCTGGTCTGGAGTTACAGTGAACATGTAGATCCCAGCAATGTGCTAAGCAAAGTGACCAGTGTCGGCCACATGCCTGTTGTTGGTTTGTCTCCAGGAAAGAAGTTTGGATAGTGCATTTCAACACAGATGCACAGGCACACGCCCAGATGTGCAGTGGGTTTTATGTAAAAGAAAACAAGGTCAGAGAAACATACCTTCTGCTTAAACAAGGCAGTAAAGTTTTGTATTATCCTTAGTTCTTGTGGGAAAGCGCTACACAGACTTGTCTCGTTCTGTGCAAAGGTACTCTTGCTTATGCAGACAGAATTACCCTTACTCTAAAAATTTCAGTCATGCTATCAGCTGTGATCTTCATCCCAGCGTCTAGCCTGTTAGAAACCCTGGTCACAGACCACCAAGAGCCTTAAAGGTGGGAGCCCAGTTTTGACTTAATTGGATATGTGTGGAAGTGAATGCAAAAGCCTGCTGCCTCCTCCGGTGGCCCTTGGATGAAGTTCTTCATGCTTAACTTTCAATAGAATAGAAAGGAAAAAATAATACAATTGTGATAATTTCTGATATAACCCCTTGTTCTGTGCTAGAAATTGTTACTGGCATCCCTGAGAATTGAACACTGTAGCATTCCTCATATAATTCTGTGGCATTATCCTCAGCTTCCCAAGTACTGAGCCCTTACTATCCCAGCTGAACAGCTCGGTGTTTCTGATCTGTCCTGCTGTGTTTTCTTTTCCAGCTTTCCCCTATGGCCGCTACTGCTCTCTTCCTCTTCACTATGTGAACAAATTGCCTTGACTCACACATATCCCCTGAACAATTGCCCTTTCGGTTCCAATGAAGGCTGAATCCCAAGCTGTATAATAAAGTTCAAAATCTTTGCCACTTTTGTAGGTCATATTTACAGCCTGATTCCCGCACTAAAAAAGATCAATAACACTGATAGCAGATGAGCATGACAAAGCTCTCCAGTGCCCCGAGATTTAAACATGTTTATTCTCATTTCCATTTCTTTGGCTTAGCTGATGCCATTTTCCCTCCACCCCCCACTCCCGACTCTGCAGGGTATTTACAGGTGAGGAAAGAAGAGCAGTTCATGAGTAAATCACAGAATACTGTGCTGTCATGTCATAGCTACTGCTCTAATCTTGTATTAAATGAAACTGGCATTTAATAAATCATAATAAAATAATACCTGGTCCTCTGCAAATGTTTTGCCTCACAAAAGTTCTAGTCCAGCTCCCAGCAAGGTCAGGTGGAAACTTCGTATTTCTTTCCATTGGTGTTTTTGGGCCCCTGAGCCTCACAACCAGCAGTGAAGTAAATCTTGAATATTTTTAAGAGGGAGACACAGAGGGTTAAATGCAACATTTTCAAACCTTTATGCTTGTATTTGTGAAGATAAATGCATGTTTTCAGACTTAGCTGAATACTTGTGAAGCTGTTAGCTAAATAAACAATGAAAATGGTAGAAAAAACAAGAACAACTTTTGTGTACATAAAAAAAAGGGTCTTGGTTCTGAGGCTCAGAGTTATAGACTGGAAAATTATGCTAAAAAGAAATTGTGAAATCTTGCACATTGAATGTGGCAGGTTATGACATTGCATATACATGGAGTAATGCTGGGTAACCTTAAATCTATGTTTTCCTAACTTTAAGTACTTCAGTTTGCAGCTATCCATATTATTTGACACAATTTATTCTGCATGTAGTTATTGATTATTACATATTAGCCTTCAACCAATACCATGGTGCCATTTGTATTACAGCTTCCTGGTTTAAGAGATTTTATGTTTATGTCATGTTGGTGAGTAATAATTATTTTTTCCCACATCAATATGAGAAAATGAAAGAGAGACAAAAAGGGCTTAATGTACCAGGTAGCTAAATGTTAAATTCCTCTCTGTTTCTTCTTCACTGACTTCATTCATTCATCCATACTCAATAACCATTCTTATTCCTATATTCCATAGGAATTAATTATGGTAGTGATGTATGATCTGATATAGTCAAGTTCAAAACATGAACTACTAACTGGAATTTTAGGAACTTATGTCAGATTTTCTCCATTTTATCAATATCTGAATCACAGGACTTAGCTGGAGTTACAATGAGCAAATGAGAAAAAGAGCTTGTGCCCAAAAACATGGCTTTATGTCCTGAGTAGATTTTAAATGTTTAAGGACTTGTCAAGAAGGGCAGAAGGGAGAACAAAACAGTCAATGAATATTTTATTCAAATCTTCAAGGCTTTGGAGATTTCTTTTTCCATTTAGGTTATTGTCAGCCATGTACATCAAGTCTGATAATTTTAAAGAATTCTCAGTAATGGTTAGAAAAGAGAAGAAAAATAAACTTGCAAATAGGAAAAAGCAGAAAGCTTAGGTAAGCTTGGAAAGTTGTCTCCTGCTCTCTGGAAATCACAAAAGAGACTGTGGCTTGAGCATGTCTGTAGTAGAAGATAATCCAAATGTTTAATACCTAAATCATAATAAAAACCTCCAACTATGACAAAAGTGCCAGAATAGTGACTTAACTTGTATGCACTGAGGTGTGTGCAGGGATAGTTCCTGTAAATTCTGACAATGTCTCACCAGTTATAAAGCAACAAACTGCAGAGAAAGATAATTCTCTAAGGTGATTAATTAAAAGATGAGTCATTTATTACTACAGAATAGTCTCAGGAAAGTTTATATATATATACTTATTTAAAAGGGTTTTTTATTTGTTAACATGAATCTTCTAAAATTATGCCTAATTATTATGTCAAATTGTACAATCTTCCTGAATCTACTTTGTTAATTATCATAACAGTCTTTACAAAATGAGGTGAAGCCTCACTGCAGTGATTTCACATCGGCCATAAAAGTAATTATAAAATAGAGATACAGAAGGGTTAGCCAAAACCAGCATTGTAGCTACAAAGCAAAAACTATATTCAGATAATTGAGGAGGATGAGATAATACCCTTGTACAATGGTGTAAGAGCTAAAGAAAGATTTCATGCTAAACTAGCTTAAAATGTTCATAATTTATTTAAATAAAAGGCAGGGAAAATCTGTTTTTTTAGCTGGGCTTGACCTTTAAATTCAAACTTGTTAGCACAAGATCAACAAATGCATCTATTTTTACACTTCATTTAATGCCAGATTTTGATACACCTGCCTTCAATAGCACCTGATTGCATAAGTTATCCTACTTCAATCAGTAAAAAGAAAGAAAGAAAGAATGAAAGAAAATCTGACTTCAAAAAGCTTCTAAATCCCTATTCAGCAAGACTCATATATGAAATCTCTCTGCGAGTACTTGTGAGCTTGGAACACGTGCTTACGAAGCATCTGCATAGTTACCTTGGTGAAGCCTGAATACGTGAGGTTGTGGGCATATGAGCTGTAACTGGATGTGCTACTCGCAACTGAGTGTTGATGAAAAGCCATGATTCTCATATCATGCAGCAAATCTTCTGTAAAATGATTAAGTTTTAAGTTTTTTCTCCTGACAGCTCAAGCACAATGGGAATTGGTTTACAACTGGTCCCCTATCATACTCTCAGATTTTCAAGTAATGTTATGTTTTAAGAACCTGAACTTTGCTAGAAGTAAGGTCACAAGAACACTTTAAACATAGGAAACTGAACTTTGCATTCAGATATATTGCTGTGAAGTAATTGATTTCTAAAAATCAATTCCTTCTCCTCCACTGTCTCCTCTTTACAGTGGAGATCATCTACAAATCAGTGAATCCATCTTAGTCCTTTGGCTGAATGAGAACTTGGGTAACAACCATAGTTGAAACTCATTTAAACAAGATGAGATCTATCAAGAGTCTTACCATGACTGGAACATATTTAGAGGGACCTAAACTCTCCAGTGAGAAGTGTGTTACATATGTTTAGAGATGGAGAAGTAAAGGGGAAGAAAGACATAACTATTGAGCAAGATGCAAATACTGTCAAGATGGGCAGTGGAGAGATTCATCATCCGATCTATCTTCATCAAGTTTTCTCCTTTCCATGTTCTTGCAATAAGCACCCTTCCAGGTAACACTGAGATTATTTTTCAAAGTGTTTTAGGAGGCTTTCATTTTAAATAAAAGACAAGTGGATAAATTCATGGTTCCTCTGAAATTAGTAGCAGATCTCCCACTATGGTCAGGGAAAACAGAACTTCATACTATGTTTTCACTCCCTGTGCAAAACCATAACTCCTAATGATTGTCAGGTTCATTTTCTTGCTTATAAACCTCTAGTGATACATTTACATTGACCACAAAATTAGCAATGGATAAACCTGTTAAGGTAAAATTGCTCTTTCAGCTTTTATCTAAATGCTAGCATTAACTAAACATGAATCCCTTTTTTTTCTTCTTCAGCCCCAGCAGAAATTATTATTGCAATTGAGCTCCCTGAATCCACTGAGCAATTTTCCTGTAAATGATGTTACTGACTGGAACAGGGGCTTGGCTGAACCTGTGTAGCAATTTGTCATGTTTCAGACCAAACTCTGCTCAGGACTCCTTTGCTTTTCTCGGGTCTGTCTTTTATAGGGCAGGTTTTGCTACAGTCACTGTATTTGGAGGCAACCAACTAGCCCAACAATGGAGGTGTCTCTGGGCAGTGACCACCACAAAAAGCACACTGATAAGGTGAGGACACTTGACTCCTATAGAGTCTCCAGCTTCAGAGTTGTGTGATCTCTTGGTCATTTGCCTAAGATTTTGTTTGAGCCTCATCACTGCATTATTTAATAAGTATTTGAGAAAAGAAAAACATTTTAGGCCTTCATCTGAATCTATAGGGGAGCTTAATTGCTTGATTTATTATTGCTTTTGCAATTATTGAAATAATGCAAAGTCAGAGAAATAAGCTTTAGTTTTGATTCAGAAAGCAGTTAGTTCCATAGATTTTTCTTGGTTTTCTTTTGAGAGTGAGTCCTACTGAGTAAATCAGGCTCTTGAGAGAGCTAAGCCTCCTGCCCGAGTGAGCCTCCCTGTGCTGGCATGCTCTTCATTTGTTCCACAGCTGCCAGAAGGTACTGTGGTGGCAGCAGGAAGAACAACTTGGCTCTCAATATTCAGGCAAAAACTTCTAGCTAGCCCAGGTTTTGGGAAGAGCCAGAGTAGAGGATTTATGATGATCTGTATCAGGCAGACTGCTGCAGTGTAGAGAATCATTCTTCAGGTGTCTTCATTTCTAGGCTTAAACCTCTTAAGAAAACCACCCCTTAAGAAAAGAGAGGGAAAATGAGGAAAGATCAGAAGCCTCACAGAGGAATATACACTAATTTTTGTTGTGTTGTGTTTTGTTTGTTTTTGTCTTTTGGGTTTGGAATTTTGTTCTGGTTTTGTTTGGGTTTTCTTTTTTTTAGATAATCTTTAGTCTCTGAACCAGATGTTTCAGGTGCAAAGATTCACAATTCTAGGAAGAGTCAAAGTAGGATGTGTGTATGCATTACTACTAAAAAGAAGACCCAAGGTTTTTAGTACTGCTGATAGCAATAAAAGAAATCCACCTAAGTCTGTCTGAGAAGATGAATGTGGTTCCCAGATACATGTGTGAGTTTCTAATGAAGCTCCATGGAAGCTCTTTCTGCTTTTAGAAGATAATGTTTCTGTTTATCCTTAATAGAAATCCATTGCGTGTAGCTATGTAATGGAATCTCTCATTTTTTATTTGCATCTGTTAGCTTTTTATTGCAAATAGGGCTCTAAATCTTACTTTAGGAATGAGTATTGCACTATATGTCAGTGCATGTGCAAAGGAAGCCATTAATAATGTTCACTATGAAAACCTGATCATAAGTGTTTTTAGTCCATTAGCCATTCAGCTTTATATATGTCCTCTTTCAGGAAGAATTTGAAGCCAGAATTCAAAAGATGAAGTTTGGAAAAAGAGCCACACATGAGGTCATAGAATGCTGTCACATTCTGGATGCCAGAAAATTCGTTTCTTTCTTCAAGGTTTTCAATAACCTTTAGAAAGAGGAATGAGTATTCATCATCTACTGCTTTTCCATCATTAAATTACAGTGCTTTTAGGAAACAATACTCTGGCAAACAAAACCAAAGTAATCTGCTAATTGCACAAAATTAGAATGTATCATACTTCCACAAGCTGTTTAAATGTACTGCAAGTAGAAGCTCTTACAGGGTCTTAGTCCCTTCCCCTCAAGGCTTACATGACACAACTTTATTCTTGAGTATTTGTCCTGACTGTCAAATGCATAGTTATATGATGCCTTTTAGAATAGAAAACTTTTAAAATAAAATACTGAAAAACGTGCAGTCAGCTTCCCATCTTCATGGACTTACTCCAACTGACCTGTATTTGTATTAGGTATTACCGAAAAAAATTAGGGCCGAGCTCCAAAGTGTCCTTTGGTCCTATTTTGCAAAAGACACCCTCAGAAGTAAAATTTTGCACTAAAAAAATCCTCATATTACAAGCCGGGTGAAAACATAATCATATTCAAAAAGGAAAGCACTTTATCTCTCTCAAATAACAACTTGATTTCTCTCCCATTTTTTTTCTGTCTCTAAAATACTGTGGGATTTGCATTATTTATAAATGTAAAACAGCTTGTAGTTGCTATTTTATCTGAAAATAAAATCACCATATACAGCTGAGCTTGAAAAAAATAAATATGTTTCTTATGACTTCCTTGGAATATAGTTACTGTCAGCTCCCAAGATTTCTTGTGTATGTTTACTGTTTTAATGTATCCCTGAAGCTATTACTTGATCCTGTTGCATTTAGAAGTTGTGAATTTGGGATTTGAAATGTCAGCAGAGGGACTGCTCTCCATGCATCATCGCTGCCATAGGTATCGGTGGCTGTGGCAGCCACTTTCAGGAGCTGCTGCTGTTCATATTTCACAAATGCCTCAGGAAAAGAGGCTGTGTGAGAAACAGGGAAGTATAAAAAAAGAAATGGTCTCAGCTAGTCTGTCTTCATCTTTGGTTAACGTATTAAGAGGCAAGTTGATCATGTGTAATACAAATTTCATGATGTATAGGGAGACTTTTTCCCCGTGATTTACATAAAAATGCAATGGTTAGCCTGATGTAATAATTTGGCATTCAGTGGTTTTCGATCGACTGACGCTGAAGGGCTGAAGTGGTTTTTTGCATGAAGAATAGATCACTAACTTCTGAATTAATTTCTGTAGGAGACAATACGGATGCAATGTTTTTAAAGCTTAATTTAGATTCAAATTAATGTGAAGACAAGCTCCTTGAGTCACCTAGTCTTTCTCTGTGGAATCATTTCTAATTGAATGTTAAGATCAAAGTTTAAGTTTATAAGAAAGAAAAACAAGTGCAGATAAATAGTTATTATCTGACATCCTTATGAAAATTCATGACCTGCCGCTTTATCAGAGACCTTTTAAGAATTCTAATTGTGAAGTATGCATAACTATTAAATGGCTAGAGCGCTTCAGTCTCTTGATAAGAAGCGAGTTAAATAATTGTCCTGTTTAACTTGTGCTTGTTAACCTTTAAGGTCAACTAGTTTGAACATACGTTTAATGAAATCCTGGAGCCAGAATTTATGATACTGCTGCTGAATGTTAAATTGGACAATTTACATAAGCAGGACATTAACCTTCTGAGCACTAAATAGCATTTTAGCACTTAGCCGCTGGGGACAATAAGGGACATGTTCTATATATTTGTGATTAGCTTGCCTGGAAACTCTCATGATGACCAATTGGCCTACCAAGTTTAGCAGCATAATTAAATGAATGGACTCAGCCTAAGTAAATTATCAGTGCTGTGTACAGTATATCATTATAGTCCTAAGGAAAAAAAAGATATGAATAATTTAATACTACATTACTAATTTATCAATGCTAAGTGACTGTGAGGAGGCTCTTTGTAATTCGTTGTTTTAAATTTGATATTTGATTTACTGCTGGTGTGATTAAACTTGAACCTACTTCATTTCTTTATCAGAAATTTATGGTATCAGCAGACTTTTTTCTCAGGGTAATGGATGGGTTTTTTTTTGGTTTCTTCTGCTTTGGTGATAATAGCAAATACAAAGTATTACATATTGCCGAACTTGTAATTAAGCAATTTGTCATAACAAAGCATGTGTGTCATCTTTTGGCTGGCAGATCTTGTAGCAGATAAGGGCAGCAGACCTGGAATTGTCAGTGCTCCAAGCTGGAGGAGCAGAGTAGTTGCAGCTTAGGGTACACTTCTCTCCCTGAGCGGAAAGATGGAGCCAGATATCCTTACTCTGCCCACCCAACTTTTTTCTTGGGGCAAGTCAAGGCCATATATTGCAAGCAAGCAATGTAGATTTTTCAGGTTAGGTGCTGTACTTGTTAGGACAATCACAATTTATTCTGGGATGGTGCCTCTTGTCCACCTTGTGTTAGGTGCTGCACAAATGTGGATAAGGACGTGTTTTGAAGGACAAGTTAGGACCCGAGTCATTTCCCAAGGAGCGTGCCAGGGAAGCACCTGGTTGCTTTTGTTCAGGTGCTTGCATTAGCTGTCAGATGCCTTCACCTGGGTGTTACCTAGGGTCATGGCTTCACAGGTGATCAGGTCCACACCTGCAGGCAGGAGCCATGCTGGTGGGCAGCTGCCTTGTGTGCAGGTGCTGCACCTCCAGCTCAGCTCGGCACCTCCGCCCGAACGGTTACCCTCGGTCAACGGAGATAGGAATGGGACTTGTGTTCAGGGAAATAGAGCCAAACAGAAGAGTAGATGGTGCTGACTGCCATTTCTCATGGTTGCCTGTACTCCCTGTAGACTGGGAAAGTATAATTTTTGCAGATATTGCTACCCAAAGGCATTGCCACCAGTAAAGTACATGTGTTAGTCTTATAAAAAAGGACAGTGACTTAGGGGATTCTGTACTGAACAAAAGAATCAGGACAGTGATGGGCATATAGCAAATTAATAACTCATGGGTATTTCAACAGAGAGAGAAAATAGCCCCGAGATCAAGCTCTGGAATTGTACAGTAACACTGTCAGGAAGATCTGGTGGCATTGCTGTCCTTCACTTATGGTATGGAGCAAGGGAGTCTGCTGAGCTCCACTCTGTGTGCCCCATGGATTTTGCTGAGGGTGTTGGAGAGGCTGAGCATTGTCAGCAAGCCCAGTCTGTGCTTCTGTGTTTATGGTGTTGGAGAGGAAGCCCTCACAATCTGTGATTTTCTGGTGTTTCGTTGTCCTACTTCAGGCATTGCACTGGCCAGTTTCTTCACCTGTAGAGAAAAGATAACAATATGAGTATGAATTTAGTCATTTAGTCATCTGTTGATGTGCCAGAGGAATGTAAATTTACTGGTGAATTTACTGCTGGATGGCTAAGGTGTACTCACAGAGCCTTGATGGATTAAGCCTTCATGGTCATTCAGCTACACTCACTTCCCTTGCATCATTTATTGTGTCTGAGAAAGTCATGATATGTGAGAGGGACATGGTCTAGTTCATACGCCATGGGTGTTCCTAGATACTGACTCATTAAGGAAGAGAAGTGGTTCAGGTTCATGGATACTCTGAAGTTGCCTTATGTCATCCAGAGGTAAATGAGCATGCAGTCAGTGTCCTAACTTTTCCTCCTTTTTATGTCTTTCTGGCAATGCATGGGATGAACGTGAAAAATCTTTTCATTAGATGGAGGATCAGGCTGGTTTCTTTAGTCCTACTTGTTCCAAGTATTTTTTGTAGAAGGGAGAAGGGAGGAAACCTATGAACTGTGGTCTCAGGAAGAGCACTTCTTATAAATGTAGTTCTGGTTTCTGTAAGCAGTCTCTGTAAGCGGTCAGGTATTCATGGACATAACAACTTTACAAGATTCCTGCCTGTTTCCCTTGGAAACCAGCTGAAATTATTCTGGGGGATACAGTCCTGCTTTTGATACTTTTCTTGAATTTACAAATACTTCAGAGTGGAATAGATCAGACATACTGGGAAGCTTGTGACTGGCTAGGAAATTTTTCTGCTTTAAAAAAAACTTAACTGTGTTTTCAACAGGCTGGACAAATGACTCCTGTTGGTATTTTGGATGCCAAGGCTCTTAGCCTTTTCCTAGCTAGTTGATGCATGCCAGCCTTTTCAGTCTCACCGATTATACCAAGGTTAGAAGCTATTAATAACAAGTGCTGAACAGGAAAAAAACTTAAAGCCATCAATAGACTTATATGCTTGATCATATCATCTTGAGGATTATTCAAGTTGTCGTCTGGCAGCTGTAGACGCTTAGTAGACCTAAGAACCGATTAAGAAGGGAATTGCATGTTTTCAGAAGCCAGTTTGTCTATAAAGAAAGCTCTTTCAGTTGCTGATTTTTCCATATAGACAAACTTGGGAGACCTGGGTTCAAGACCTTGTTTTAGCAGAGATGTTCATGTACTGTTGGGCAAGTCACTGAGTTTGAATGTATCAGCTTTTGAGCTCAAGTCTTGCTGTATACAAAATGTAGATAAGGGTGTTACCCTCCTTCAAATAATTCTGTGAGGATGAGTGTGCCAGGACTGTGAACTACTCTGGCGCTGCAGTAATGAAAGCTGTATAAGTAATTCTCCTGCTCAGTAAATAGTAAAACTCAATGGGAAAAAGTTAACTTTTGTGATGAAGAGGTTTCAGCCTGCTGCATAATATATACACTTGCATCTCACTTGTGGGAAGTAAAGGAAGCAAGGCAAAGTCACGCACCAGCCCTTTATAGCCCCAGAGACTCAAACTGTTAAAAAAGATACATTATCAGCACAACATGCATCTATTTTTCTACTCCATTTTTGTGGCATCAGTGCTTTCCATCAGCCATCACTGGGATTACAAGGTGCAGGGGTCTTCAGGAACAATTTTAGATGAGCTTTTCTATATATGACAATCACCTTTCCCCTCCGCTGTTTCTCCTTCTGGGTATTTGTCATTTGAGTCATTTCTCTATACATTTTTTCAGAACAGTTCTACAAACACAGTGGAAGTGCTTGGCTTCCCATTACTTGCTGTAAAGGAGAGCACAGCCCATACAAAGCACCAACACTGCAGCTGTACAGAGAGAAGAGTCACAGGGGCATGTGAGAAGGGAGATCTGATGGAGGAGGACAGAGGGGACTGAAGAAAGTGCCAGCTAGCACTGGACCTTCAGCAGTTTTATTCTTGTAGGAAGTTGTTTGAAATAGGTGTGAAGGGACCAGAGTGTAGGTTATTCTGCACTCAGGTTGTCCTTAATATTGTGTCTGTGCTGCTCAGTGGATCTGCTGTTGTACAGAGCCAGGGGTGTTGCTGTATAAGTGACAGGGAGGAGGTGAGAGTCGCACACTGAGCACGAGACTACAGCAGCTGTATTACTCCCAGGTGTTGCTCCTGTAGCCCTTTTTCTTTTCATCAGTCATATTTACCGGTCTGAAATGCTGAAGAGACTGATGAGGGCTTTTCACTGGTATTAAAACTAGGATTTTTAATTTTGTGATCACAGGCAATAGGATTAGTGGTGAGATTAAGTCTTTTGAATTAGGAACAGATGGAAGAAGGGGTGAGTTCACGTAGTACATATGGAAAAAATTAAGGTGAAGGTAGCCCACAGATAGCAACAGACTAGCACAAATCCAAGTGGGAAAAGATGTATCTTTTAAAACACTCAGAGGGTATCTATCACTTAACCTCATCAGCTTTACTCATGACAAGATTAATTTGCATCTCTTTTGTTTCTCTTCTTTTCACATTGTTCAGTGTAATTGGAGAGCTATGTGGTTTTGGGGTCCAATTCCCATCCAAGTGAATTTAGGTTTTCAATTTTTCTCCTTTGGTAAGCCTACAAAATCTCCTGCTTCCCCTCAGTCCTCAATCACAGTTTTATTTTAGGATGCTTAACTTGTTTCCACTACATTGGAAAACTTGCGTTCTGGTTCAGTTGTCTTTTTTCTCTCCTCCATTAGGGAATGTTTGAGTCTTCTGAAGCAGGCAGTCCCTCTTAGGGAAATAAACTCACACAGCACCATGAGCATTGCACCAGGTGATACCCAGGAGGAATCGAATAAATACCTTTTTTCCCCCCATCAAATATGCAACCTGATTAAATAGAAAGATAGGCTTTTCCTTCAGTGGACCACTTCCCGTAAGTCATGGTGAAACCTGTTTTGCTTAAGTCTTAAGCGATTTGCAAGTATTTAACTTTTCTCATTATAAAAATGCAGCAGATACATCAGTTGAGTGCATCGGGTGAGAGAATTTTCATGGTACCTTTAAAATTCTCTGCACTAATTTACACCTACAGGAAGCTGCACATTTAAAGTTACTGGCATTGCTTTGTCTTTACTTTCATACACATTTTAGTTTCCCTGTTTAATGATACCACCAATTCCTTAAATACCCCTCAGCTTCTATTTAAGCATGCTAATAGCAGCATATATGCAGAAACTGATATACATAAAGAGTTGTTTTGTGTTACTGGAAGCCATAGAGTCTGTCTCTGCATCCTTCTCTCTTCCTCTTACATTTCTTGCTTAGTAAAAGGTTGTGTATACTATTGCTAGTCAACAGTTGCATGAAATTATGTTTTAAACAAGCTTAAAAAAATCTAGTCTTAAAGAACTTCTGAAATGAAATCATCAATGTACCATTCTGACAGGCTGTTTGAAGAAATTTGAAAAAGTCTTTCGGTCTGGCTGTATCTGTGAGACATCTTCCCACAAAACAACTGTTATCTTTTAAGAAAAAAGGAAGACATTTCTCTGGCGTGTTTTCCATACAGACATTCATGAATATAATCCCTTCTGTTGCTTTGGTAAGTCAATCACGCTAACAGGTACCAGTTATTTAGTGACTGCCTTGGGCTAAATAGAGCAAGTGACAAAAACACTTTTAGGTTGTCATGTGTTAATGTAAAATGCCCCCAGACCCCAATGCTTATTCATCTTCATCTAGTTGACTAATGCTTTTCCCATGTTGTTACATGTTGGTAAATTAAAGAAGCCTTCCAGACAGTTCTGTCAACAGTTTACTGAAATGTACCTCATTAGTGAGGTTGAGCTGTCACATGAGTGTAATTTAATACTGTTGAATTATCACTTAAAAATGCTTGAATACCAGGCCCTTATACAGTGAGAAAGAAGATTTTCTAGGAATACTGTCACATTGTAAATTGATTAGATGTGAAGCATGCAAAGGAAAACCCCAGAGTTTTTTTATACTGGTGGTAAGACTTGTGACAGCTCTTTCACTGCATCTTCTATTTTAGAGAACTGCATAGAATCAGGTGAATTTCTTTTGAGCATTTATTTTTCATAACCATAACAAGGCTGGGAGGCTGACTGCCATGCTTAAGATGGAACATTATTCTTTTTTTTCACCCAAACAGAAAGGAGAGAGAGAGGAGAAAAAAAATAGAAATAGTAAGGAACTAAAAGCATAAGAATGGATTTCAATTAGTAGCATAGTAAATCATATGTATCTAGGGCTCCTTTTGCAGAATACTGGGCATTTTGAATTCTTTGGAATCAGCTCTGCATTGTTTGAAAAATGCATGTATGGTTTAATTTGTGAAGTATAGGATCATGGTCTGTACCTGTCTGTGTGGGTGCCTAGGGTCTTTAAGCACACTGTGCTCCTACTGAAATGACAGAAATGGGCCTCTTCTGCAGACTGCACATGATACACTTGGGAAAGCACAAAAATGGCATTTGTCTGAAAAATCTGTTTATTGAAATAGAGCATTTCTGTGGGTTCCCATTTTAATAATACTTTTGTTAGAATTAGTTTTGGAAAACTTGGAAAGAATTTCCAACCAGAATGAGAGACAAGGGTAAAATCTATGCAATGGTGGGCCTTCCTGGGCCATGGAGGATCATGGTTCAGAGGCCAGCTACATTTCCTACACCCTACAGATATGCTCAAAACACTAGATGATCAGATTAATAGGACAAACTGGAAAAAAATAATGGATACTCACAATACAGAACAGGAATTGTCTCTAAATCTTGCACAACAGGGTAAGGGTTTCTCGTTCACCCCAGCAATCACTCCCAAACAAAGAGGTGGCATAATGGATGAAATGTGGCATTTGCTAGTATATTTGTCCACTATTGAAGAAGGAGGGGAAACAGAGTGGTGTCCCAGCAGCTCACCTCACTGGAGAACGTCCCACAAGACTTCTGCCATGGTGCGGGATAGTTCACCTATGCGCAGTCCTCTCCCCACTGAAGGTCACCAGGCAGTCTCTGTGGAGTGCGTCCCCCATGCTTGGGGCCAGCCCTACCTAGTTTTCTCTCCTGGTAGCTCTGCTGGCTTTACATATTTAATGAGATTTTATGGTTTTAGGCATTGTAAATTATATTCACTTTCTCAGACCTCTAAGACCTTCCTCCACCTACCCTCCCTTACCTGTCAAGTTTCACTGGGTATGCTTTAAATTCTGGAGAGGAGAATACTGACTTTGCATAACATAAATGAAAGAGCTGGAAAGCATTACATTTTCATACAAATTACATGAAACCCCCAAGATTCTGTCCTTGAAGGGAGACAGCAAAGCAGCAAGTGTGCAGAGAAACAACAGCTTTGCATTTTGGGTTTGCATTGGCAGGGAAGAGCACTTCATCTACTCTCATCAGGAAAGGAAAGATCCTCTGCTTTGCAGTAGCTGCAGCTTTTGCAGGTAGCAGTCATTACACAAAGCTGGATTTTACTTAGTGAAACTAAGAATCCTTACTGTAAAACTACACAGGAAAAGTTATACATGTCTGTGGGAAGTTTGTATTAAAAAAAATGAAATGCAGCATTTTCTATTTTGGAATTCTACACCTGTTGTTTCTTCCTCAGTGGAGCAAGCACATCCTTTCACTGGGCATATCAAACGTTTTGTCTGCAACAGAGACTGCTACAGGCAAAGCATTTTCAGTGATGAAAATACAGTGTTTCATCTTGTATATGTGGCTGAACACAGCAACTGAGCTCAGACTACTACTGAGAATGTGTAACTGGTATGGAAAGGTTTCCTTTTCAGAGTTACTGTATTGGAGGATGGGGTTATCGGCAGAAAACTAATCACTCCCTTGCCACTCCTAAGGCATTATTGCCAGAAAGACAGTCAACTTTGGTCTTTTGTCACTCTGTATGAGGCAATTGTTGGTTCAAGGTAAGCCTAATAATTTGAAACTCTTCCTTGCAAGGGCACACTTCTTTACTCTTGTGAATGCTAAGCCAAGAGTAAAACAAAAAGATCACATGCTAACTGGCATAGACCAAGATATATAATGAAAGAGAGTATATTACTCCATTGTCTCAGATTATGATTACTACTTTAACTTCACGAACAAATTGCACATGTGATTCTGAATTGAGACACCAAATAATAGAAAAAGTAGCATGAAGTCCTTATGGACCACGGATAGGAGGTGTGCAACTGCTGTAATTAGTTTTCAGTAGGAACTCTCCAGACAATTTGAAGTGATTTTTGGGTTAAATGTAGTAGTACCAAGTTATCAGACCCTAATTCCTTTTCCTATGGTAGTCCATAGAAGCTCATAGAAGCTTCTGTGGCCACCAGGGCCTTAAGTTCAGGTTCATATAAAAGGGATGCTCTTTTTTCAGGTGGCTTTGGAGAAACAAGAAGTTTCAGGTTGTCATTCATTTGCTGGTTTTTGTTTTTCTTTCTTTTGTGATTTTCATTCCATGTTCATGAAAGTAAAAAGCTGCATAATGTGATGATTTCTTGATTTTGTTTTAGTTCTGCCAGAAGCATTACATGTTGTAAGTATGTGGAACGCCAAACCAGTATTTCTCTTCTGAGCTCGGAACTAGCAGTAAGCTTCTTACTAGCTCTGGCCATAAAACTGTTCTCTAAAAGCAAAGCAAAACAAATTGCGTAAGAGCTTGCCAAGAAAAGCTCAGAAATTAGCCACTAAACCTCATTATTTGCTTCAGATCTAAAGAATACTGAAGTGTAAAAATATATGCCTTTTCTGTATTTGTCTTTTCTTGACTTCTCTTCAAACATCTAAAAATGTGAAAGATATTGCTGAACTAATAACGTGACTTTAAATTGTTTAAAAAGTATTTACTGTTTAAAAAGTATTTCAGAAATCTATTAGTCAAGCCATGTGTATCTTTCTGATATGAGAGTCACCTTCATTGTTTACTTTTTTGTTACAGGTCTGTGTGTTCTATCTATGTTTTTTAAAGATCTAACAGAATAATAAAATTTTATGTGTAGTTTTACTGGACTTCCCTTTTATAAGCAGGTATATCAAACGATAGTGGCTTTCACCACTTCAGGAGTTTTCTACTTCCTAGAGGAATAGCATAAGCAAAACCAAGTATGATATGTGTTGTGGGAGTCTTACTATCCATAGAAAATGAGGTAGGAAACCAGATGCTTTTCTGCAAATGATGGGATACTAATCTCTGGGTTTCAAAGATATATTTTTTTTAATTTATATGTTTTCTGAAGGTGAATTTGGAATTCCTCCCAGTGACGCACAGTAGGTTCATAGGTAATTCCCAGAATTACTGCATTTTCTTTAACCAGTTACCACTCAATGAACTAGCTAAATTATTGAACTGCTTAGATTTTTGGTATGTTCCTGGAATATTTTGAACAGTTAAAAAAAATATCATATACAAAATCCTGACTGAAAGCTCAAAGGTGAATGCCTACAGTTCTAGTTTAAGCACTCTATTTTCAGTTTCCAGTCACATTTGCACAAACTACCTGTTGAACTTAGTCACTTGAATCCTAACTGAAAGCCCATTGAAGTCAAAGGAAAGATTCCATTTACCCCAACAAATTTTGCATCGAACCTTTCTATGAGAGCATCTCATGTTCTTTTTTTTTTTTTAAGTGGTGTATCTGTGTTTGTTGCTAGCACAGTGCTATTAATGTCCGTCCTTTTGCAAGCACTTTTTAGTTCTCGATCATGAGATGAGCTTATAATATTAGATACAGAGCTTTGTGGGTTTTCTTTTTTAAACTAATTGGAAATATGTTTTTGAATATATGTAATTCCTATGGTTTCTGAGTGCAGTGTGCTTTGTTTCTATCTCCACTTCATACTTGCTACTCCTTTGCAGGTAGCTTGAAGCTCAAGTATAAGGTTTAGCTCCGAATCATATTGCTTGTGTTATCTGTTAGCTCCTGTAGCATGTGATGATACTGGAAGATTAGAAGTTTTGTTATGTGATTACTCTTTAATTTGTACAAAGTTGCATCACTGCCTTTTCTCAGCAAAGTAAAACTACATTTTATCTTTCTACTGGAGGAGTGCTAAATAACTGTTTTATGTTTTAATTCCTATTTAGGGCATAATTTGATGACATCAAAAGGCTTGCTGTTGTTGAAAGGGACCGTCCTGGTCCCAGTCACAGTTTTGTTCCCTTAAGCCGACTCTGGGGCATGTCAGATCCCTTAGTGAGCCAGCTTAGCTCACTGAGCAACCAGAAAGCTTTCTTCTTGCCAAGTTAGTTGTTTATTGGTGTGATGAGCTGACTCCACAAAGTGTTACGAAGTGCAGGATCACATGCCTGGGAGAAAAGGAAAAACTTTATTTCATTGCAACAAGTGACTGTGTTAGCTTAGCCATTGATACAGCACCCTGAATGCAATACCTTTAGCATCCAGATGGAGTTAACTATAACTGATATATTTTAATAAATTGAGTGAAACATGAGCACCACTGCAGGCAGTCAAAGTTTTCCCATTGTCTTTTCTGAAGTCAGGCTTTTACCCAAGTATCTGCTTGGTGGCATAGCTGGAGGACCGTTTCTGAACTGTATTCACATTAGCTAGTCCTGATGGGCACTGTAAGAGGCACAAAAGGGCTAAAAATTTGTATTTGGGTATAGATTTTGTCCTTGACCATATAATTCACCACGCTAGGAAGCGTATTCAAGGAGTGAAAAATCTGCATACTTTCAAAACAGGAGTAAAAAGAGAAAAGCTGTTGCCTGAACCTTCTTCATTCAGTAATTCACCTGCAGCACAGATGCATAGTAAAATAATATACTGCAATATCATCCCATGATATTAAGATCATAGCTTTTTCCCCTGTGAAAATGCAGAAACTGAATAGCTGGGCACAGAAGTGTAACATAAGAAAAAGCATAGTCATTATTCATGAAGAAAAATGAGAATATGAAAGCTGGTATGCCTAGGATTTTTTGCAGAGGGTGGGCATGCTCTCAGAGCAGGCATATACATGGCTAGAAGAGGGCATTTGCATTTTAAGACAGATTTGCTGCTTGTTTTATTCCTCTGTTTTCAAGTAAAAATAGCTTGCAGAATTGGATGGTTTGAAAGGGAAGATTCAACTTTCAAGAAAGAAAAAACAAAAAAGAAAACACCATGGAAAGGGCAACAGTGGTGAAAGGCATGCTTAAAATGGATGCTACTGAAAAAGAAATTAGAAAACTGATGTATTGTAATTGATGCTGGTGTTCTGACATTCTTGTAGGTTTAGTATAAGGAAAATCCTTGACCTGTCTTCTTTCCTACTATCTTGCTTTTTGAGTTAATGTTGAAATCTATACATGTTTAAAGACAAACTTTGAGAGAATATTTTTCCCCCACCCCTCATGAACAGGCAGTGCAAAGGCAGCAGTGTAAGTGCCATCACCCAAGTGATAAACCATTTCTTCAAGCAATCTGTCCTCTAAGTTTGAGAAGAAATATCCTCTAAAACTTTCAGTTCTGTTTCCCTGTGGCTTAACAGCATTTTAGTAAAATGGATGCATACTGAAATGGTACTCTTTTACAGGCTCTCCCTTTGCCTTTGAAGAACCGCCCAAGAACAGATAACCGTGTCCTTTTATCTTGATGTATCCACTACAGTTTCCTCTAGAAACAATTCTGCGGTGGTCCTCTTTGGCAAGGCTTTTATGTAGGCTGCAAGATGTAAGTACGCTATGTGGTACCACTTTGGGGTATCAGGGCTGCACTTCTAAATTTTTATCTCATCTCACAGGTTAGGTGCTGCAAGGATCAAATGAGGTGTAAAGCATCTCTTATCCTTTTAGCTATATTATATGATGAGGCATGAAGAAGTCTTAATTAATTAAAATGGGATGTAGCCTAAAAAATCCGAAGGAGAGCATGCTATGAATGTCCATACACCAGCATAATACTGTGTGAAGCCATCTAGAATAACTCAACAGCAGGAGCCAGACTGACCAGGCTGTATTAGCTCCTGGAAAGCATCATTCCAATATAGTTGTGCTGGCTTCATTACCTAACTTGTTTAGTTCTAGTCTAGCTTAGTTATTTTCACATGTTATGTTGTACAGATGTGTCCAGTAAAAAAACACATTTGGTGTTCACCAGCAACCTGTCAGGGAATAGTAGGAGCGGGCTATTTCCCAAGGGCATATGGAACAGGAGGCAAGAGCAACAACAAGGGAAGCCCAGGCAGGGATTTCTCAGCCTCACAGTACCTGAACAAGAGGAGAAGACTGGGTCCAACAACATCAACCAGGGTCAGCCTGGGTCCAGGCAAGCCTGTGGTTATAAAGTCCAAGCACAAGCCAGGCCAACGTACCATCATGGCACAAAGGCAGATATGGTGTGCATGAGAGGCTGATCGGGGCAATTAGCCTGCTGGCACATTCAGTCAAGGCCCTGACACAACCACCTGGCCCTGACTTTTTAGATGTGCAGTTTCTTCTATCAAACTCAAGGTGTAAAATGGTGTGGATGTCAGTGATGAGAAGGACACTGGTGCATGCTTTGCTGCTGCGTGCCTACCTTGGCACAGGAGACATGGGAAGAGCAGAAAGAAGTAGACCTCTACTCCCTGTGGCATGCTCAGCTGAAGCTGTAAGCAGAGTGACTTCTTAATTTATATCTGGACAGGGACTAAGGCAGTTAGAAAATTAAAAGGGCATAACCATAATCCTGATGGCCTCCCCCTTTTCCTTTGTCAAAAAGATCTTGGCAAAGGAAATAACCTGTCCTACCTGCCTTCAAAGGGAGTGTTTAAGAAGGCACTGTCTTTCACTTTGTCATGACTGGGTTGAGTAGATGTTGAGGAAAGACTTTTCTTTCTAACAGGGTCTAAGTCGATGAGGAATCCTTCAAAGGCTTGGGAACAAAGCTGTACAGTTTAAAAGATATTACTCTTCAGTTCTTCATTGGGTTTGCTCTTGTTTTTTCTCCTTCATTTTTATGCTCATGAAAAGTGCTAGGTTGACAGACTTGGAGATGAACTTCCCTCTTTATCCAGCTGTCCTGACAATGTACTTCTTCCCTAAGGGACCACTTTTAAGGGGACTGGATGGTAGGTTGATTCCTACATTATGCGTCTCTGCCAGTAACTAACTGCCTGTGAGGAGATGACCTAATTCTGCCTGTGAAGGTGATGGGATTTCGGTGGGCCAAACTCCTGGCTGCAAAAAGTTGAGATTTTAATAATTACCTTGATCTGTGGATAAGGTACTTGTTTGGTTTAAGTATAGAAAGAAATCTAAATGCACAACAGCCATAAAATATATATATATTCTTAAATGCCATGTACTTGTTTTGCCTTATAGCACTATTCGCTCTGTGGGCACAGCCCATGGAATTATTATCTTTACAGCTATTTTGCAATCATGACACTGTTATTACCATGCAGGAATGGGAAAAATACTATCTTTTTTGTGTCAGTTTTCATTAAATTGCTAACATTTTTATACCAAATAAAGAGTGGAGACTGTCAGGCACTTCACGCTTTTTTATCATTGGTAGGTGAACATGAGGGTTTTTTTTACAGATACTGAACTGTGAAAAATGATTTTTTGAAAGGATAAACAATTTCTGTATAAAATACGGTACATTAATCCTACTGTGGCTTAATGTAACTATACCCGAATTTGATCTTTTCTTTAAATCCTGAAATCAGTTGATTCTCAGTTACTTTTCAATGACATTTAACAGTTAGACTTAAAAATACAGAAGAATGCATTATAAGTTTTACCCAAAATGATTATGGCAGTCATTTGAATAAAATACAGATTTTGCAAGCTGTAAAGCATATCATTATACTATATACTGGTCTAACTAAGGTTTGGTTCACAAACTACAGTGCTCTAACCAAGTCATTAAATCTATCTAAAAGGGCCTCATTTGAGAAGCAATAAAATTTTTAATCATTTTATTATTAAAAGAGTGTTTAATATGTAGCTAATTAAATGCCAAAGGCAGGTTATCTGAGTTTAACCTTCAAAAAGAAAATGATGTATCAAAGTCTGCCTCTGGCATCATGGGATAGAAATGTCATCCTCATAATCATTGCGTGACAACTAGCTGGTGGCCTTTTCTAGAGCTATAGTTAAATTACCTGATTAAATTAATAGCCATTTAGATGTTTTAGGAACTGCACAGACCTATACTAAATGAAAATTAGGTCCATTACATTTTCTGAGTGGGCTAGATAGACCCTAAAATAAAACACGTATGCCATTGTCCACATTACTTAGATTAAGCAATTAAAAGCCCTTTCTTAAAAGCTACTAATTTTCCGTAATGTGCCAAGAACTAGGTTTACACTAATGATCAGAGAGAGTTTTTGTCTGCTTTCCCCCACCTTTCTTGTTTATTTTACTACTAAAAAATCCCGAGTACTTGTGTGCGTGCATGTTAAACATATCTCAAATGTGCAAGTGCAGTTGCATATTGTGCTGCATGGACGTCTCTTGAAGTCTGGCCTCCTGGGAGAGCAATAAGGGAGGACCTTAAATGTTCAGACAAAGTCCCACAAAAATCACAATGGTCTTCTCTGTTCAAGCTGGAGTCCTTCAGCATCAGAATATGTCTCCATGACAAGAGGAGGCACTATCCATCTCAGATGGGTGAAGTGACAGGTGAAGAGCACAATAGATGTGTTTGCTGTGTCAGGTGGAGTGCTTTCAACTGTAGGAGGGTGACTTTTAAGACTCCAGAAATTATATTCCTCTTGTCTTAATATTCTGCTTGGGAGAGAGAGGGAAAAAAAAAAACCCAGAAAAAAATGGAAGTCTTGGTGGTTACTTGCAGATGGCTTGATTTGGATGCAGTGTTCAGTAGGAAGCAGTGTTCTCTTCTCATTGCTGTGCAAGTTTGGTTTAGGGGAATAGTAACTAGACCAGGCGGTGGGAACTCCTATGGACCAGTCCAAGCTGTGCTGTAACACCAATAAATTGTAGCTGTAATTCTGCATCCTTGAAAATGCTAAGCTGCCTTAGTATCCTCAGAATCTGTCCCCCAGAAAGCACCCATATAGATGTGTACCCATCTGTAAAACGAGCATGGCTATTAAGACTGCTGTGGGGTTTATGAATTCATCTCTGAGCTGCTTGGGACCCGTTTGCACAGTTGCTTAGTTGTTTGTACAGTTGCATTCCTTCATGAAATCCTAAAGGACTTCCTTGCCTTTTTCCTTTCTTCCCCAAGAGGTACAATTTACAATAGTGTGCTTAGGAATGGTTCAGATCTAATACTTAGGGAAGTTGGTTGAGAGAGTTGGGACACAGCTTCACATCATGAGCCAGACTCTGGGGACGGTGTTCATTGAGGCTGGAGGCACTTGCCCTTCCCTTTGATCCTTATTCCCCAAACTAACACTGTTTGTTGTCTATCAGATTTCCATGTCCCTCTCCCAGTCAGGTGGATTCCAACCATGTCCATGGCACTGGTCTGCTCTGAGATCTTGGGCAAGTCTGCTTATCTGTTTGTGTCTCTATTTCCACTCTTACCATATTTTTCTTGTCAATTTAAGCACTACATTCTTCATGGCAGGGACTGTTTTTACAGTATAGTGTTTAGCACTGCAATGCCTCAATCTCATATGGATTCTATAAACAATAGTGTAGGGAACATCTGCCCCCTCCTGCAGAAAGCCCAACATAAGCAGTTCCACAAATGAAAAACTCTATATTAAGTATTGTGTGTCATTATTTTGTAAAGCTGCCTTTCTTAATGTTGGAACTACCGTACTTGTCTGAGTTTTGACCTTCCAAATAGGACTTCACTCCAGTATTAGATCTGTTGATGCGTAAGACACCTTATCCTGGATGATCTACTACTATATGCCAGGTATTCACCATATGGGATTTTCCAAGTACATTGGGTTATCTAAGTGCTTAATGCAGTTAGAACAGTGCTACAGTTTTGATTTAGATATGCATTTTATGGATGTTTATGCTTTAATCCAGATGTCAATATTTTGTACAGCCCTGATCCAGCAAAACACTCCACAGGTGCAGGTGTTTAAATACATTGGATCTCATTGAGTCCAGCAGGACGATATATACACATTTGAATTTGTATGTGCACATTTGTAAAGACTTTTCTGAGTGACATTATAGATTTTTGTATCCAAAAATAAAAGAATCCATTCAAAACCAGACTCTTACTGAGTGGAGCTGTCTGTTTAATAGATCAAAAGTCAGTACATTCTGTAAGTCAAAAGCATTCATTGACCTGGTCTTTCTTAGCACGTTAGATAAAACTGTTTTATACCTTAGGCATTGAAGTGACACAGTTTTAACTGGATTAGTACATCTAACTGTGAAGCATGATTAAAAAAAACCAAACAAAACCAAACTGTTTTCTATCTTATATTTAACTCCAGCAGTGTTTTCAGAGTTAGTAAAATGAAACATGAGACAATATCATGGATGTGAAGCTCTCATAGAAGCTATGGTTTAATAAAACATGATTTAGCATTTCATTTTTCTGTAACAATTAGAAAGTCAATAACATAATATTTATAACCTTTTTTGAAGTTTTAAATGACTCTTGCATTTTTATTTGTGGAGTTTTCATTTTATAACTTTGCTGTGTAATCAAATGTTTTTACCAGTGATGTGTAAAGATATAAAAAAGAAGTTCCTACAGAAATGTTTTAACTTTCTGATAAATTACATTAATCAGGTTGTTAGATGCTCATGAGGTAATATTAATACTTGTGCAAAATACCAGCGCCACGTTTATTTGCTATTTAAGCTTGAATGAAGTCTAGGGACTTCCTGGAGAGTACACTGCTTTTGGATCAGTGGCATGTCTCCTCACAATTGGAGGGTAAGGGCAACAAAGTCTGGTCTGGTCAAGAAGTGGACACTCATTAGTGTGCTGAATCACATTAGGACTGTATGCAGTTAAAAATATCCACTTAGAGGCACCCTCAGTATTTACAGAAAATGTCTTTTTGTATCTATCCTCAGAAAACCAACAAAAAATGAAAAATCCCAATACTTTTTCTGAAGTTAATTTGGCTTAGAACAAACCTGGACTCAGAGTGGATATGCAGAAGAAAGGGTGAATCTTTCCTCTTTGAAATGCTTCATCTTAAGCTGTCATCCTTTGTTTAAATTTGTTTAGCACCAAAGGTTTGTTGCTGTTGCTGTTTCTGTTGTTTTCTTTTGTGTAATTTGAGCATCAGTGTGTGTGTGTTCTACTGAATAATAACATGACTCATAGCCTTTGTATTATTTTTAGGAGCCCTTGGAGTAAAAGTTGGTTTTGATAGGGATGATTAAACAGTGTCCAAAGCAAAGGTGAGCCCTTCCAAAGAAAGTGGAATCATAGAATCACAGACTGGTGTGGGTTGGAAGGGACCTTAAAGATCATCCAGTTCCAACCCCTCTGACATGGGCAGGAACACCTCCCACTAGACCAGGTTGCTCCAAGCCCCATCCAACCTGGCCTTGAACACTGTCATGGAAGGAGCAGCCACAACTTCTCTGGGCAACCTGTGCCAGTGTCTCACCACCCTCACAAGAAAGGATTTCTTCCTAATATCTAATCTAAATCTCCCCTCTTTCAGTTTGAAACTGTTTCCTCTTTTCCTATCACTACATGCCCTTGTAAATCATCCTGAGCTCCTTAGCGAGTGCCCCCCAGCACATCCCTGGAGTGCCCTACAGGTGTTGCATCTGTGTTTGGCTCCAAACAAGGACGTGCATCCTTCTTTGTCATTTGCAGCGTAACCCCTCACCTCCCAGTACTGCTGTGCTTTTATCTCTTCTCACAGAAGTACAAAAATCAACATGTTGAAGTAGATTTTAGATGACCTCTGACACTTCAACAGACCTTTTAGTTTTCTGGGGATCCCTATATGCTTTGCAGCATTTCCTCATCAAACGAGCAAAGGAGGCATTTCCCCAGCACTAGTGAGGAAATGCACGGGCCATCTGGCCACTCCCAGCCCTGCAGGGCAGCGTCCTGGGGATGAGTGTGAAGACAGGTGTCGTGTCCGCTCAAAGGAGCCAGGATAGGCACTCAGGCAACAGTTTTAAGTGGGAAGCATGTAACTCACATAGCTGGGATTTGGCAAAGGCTCTGACCCAGTCTGATTTGCAGTGGGATTCATCTAATTTTTATGTCTTAGAGAAGACAGAATGGATGGATAGTATAAAAGTTTCAGGAAAGTCTCTGTTTTGAGCTTTTGGCAGACCAATACGTGAATTAGCAGTTATCCCCATATTGAGCAGTGGATTTATGCTGATAATAGTAATGCTGATAATTAGCATCAGCATGAACGGCTTGCATAAATGTTGCTCTGTGGTGTTTAGGGAGGTGAGAACCACTGAACTGCTGTGATGCTGCAGCAGGAGGCCTACCCTGAGACACCAGCAGCAAGCTGTGCTCACCCTGAGAGCAGCTGAGGTAGTGTGATGAAGATTGTACAGAGCTAACTGAAACAATCATAAAACAGCAGTTTTATACTTACATGGTCTCTTTTGTTTGGAGAGCCCAACATGTTTGGGGAATACTGGAGCACTAATAATAAGAGAATTTAAATATTGCCCCTGTTTTAGTGCCCTGCCTGTTAATGCGAATGTGTGAACTAGGGCATACAAGCAAGTGACATTTTATAGCAAAATTTTGAGTCATTTGTATTTCCATTAATGGAAACTTGGTACAGACTATACAGATCAAGCAAGTAAAGGCAACAGCCTTGCCCAGGGTTCATGTTAGATGACTTATCTTCATGAAGGAAATACATTTCTTAGAAAGGTGCCAGACAAAGCATGAGGAACGAAAAGTAGTGATGAAGATACAGCAGTGCTTTTCCCATTAAAAGACCTATAAAAGCAGTATAGTAAAACAAATTCTGAAGAATATCAAACACAGGCCCAGCTGAAGAAAATACCATTGGAAAAAAAGTTTTAGCAGTGCTAGTCCTTCAGAGATATGTATTTTAGGTGATTTTTCTCTAAGAGTAACTGGCTGACATTTCCCATACACTATGTTTTTTAAAAAGAGCGCTGCCATTCCTGTATCCACTGAGGTCAGGGACAGGGCTCCACCATACTGGAATTATACTGGTGGCACCATGCTGAAATTTCAATCGCTTTGGTGAAGCATCATTGAGAACAGCTGAATCTGTGTTCAGGAGGCTCATCTTCAAGTAAGGTTCAAGTGACCAGGCTTTCTCTGGGACAGTTCCCACTGCCCTCAGTAGCAGTTGAGCTTACGGATGATGGCAATAATGTATTTAAAATCCTCCAAGATCTTCTCTCTTTAGCTAAGAGTCATATCCTCGTGCTACACTGAGTCTTGTCTTACTGAGTTAACCATTCCATTGGCTTCATTGGAGCTACTCAGTATGAGATAAGATGACAGAATTGAGCAGCAAATCATTATCCTGGCTAGGAAAATGCGCTTTAAACTGCAAATTATTAACAACAATCACGAACCAATGTGTTTTTACTGCTAGATCATGATTTCAATAATGGGATATTGGTTTTGATAAGCAATGCAAGCTGCCACAACTTATTAGTTAAATACTAGAAGAAAATGCTCATGGAAAGAGCACAGGGACAGACCTGTTTAAAAAAAAAGCAATTTCTGAAGAAAAACAGAAAAGCAAAGGGTGCAATTTAATGTGTAGGATAGGACTGGAGGTCGGTTACTGCAAGCAAGGTACTGAAAATGCTGAAATAAAAATGTAAGTGATTTTGAAGTGTAATTACCGTGATTCTATTAAAGCATCTAATTTTCAAAGCCAATTCATCGTTAAGACAGGTTTGTCTTTACAATGCTAGTGCCAGCCCACACTTCCACATATGCCTTTTTCCTTCTGTTATGAGAAGAAATTGATAAAGGAAAATAATATATACCACAGTTTAGATATTTGTATATTTTTATTTCTTCCATACTTGTAGTTAATTATGGATTTACCTTAATTATGGATTACAGCAGAAATCTGTATTCCATGGCATAAGAACAGGTCTTCTAGGTGCTGCGAGCTGACCAAATCCCTTTAAATTTACACGAAGGGATGGATGTGCATGTGTGATCTTGGGCACTGTACACTCTAACCTGAGTCATGGATTTTTACAGAGGTGATCCAGGAAGAGTTCATATAAATGTGAGAGCATGGGAGCTTCTGAAAGGGTGGTGAGCTGGGAACTGCATGTGGTAGGAGTTGTAGGTACTTCAAAAGTGCAGATCTATTTTCCCAGTTGATGTAGCTTTTTGATGAGTTGTCATTGCATGTTAGGAGTGTCCATATAGGAACAGAGCACCTGGAGATGCTGCTGAAAAGTGGGCTGTGCTACCTGGCCACTGGTTACTGGGGTTTTTCTTCAGAATGCTGGAAATGGGCATTTTCTTTCACTATTTCACAGAAATAAGCACACTTCTTTCCAAATAGTCGCATGAGGTAGAGTTATTTGGCACAAGGAGAAGGTAAGAAGTCCACTGTGACCAAGAATTTGAATATTTACTAAAATGTCCCAACTTCTTGGGATTTTTTTATTATTTTTTCATTTTTTTTCCCCCCTACCTCATGGGAAACCCAATGTAAATAAGCTTGGGGCCTTCTGATACCGACCAGTTTTCTTTGCTGAATCAAAATAGGTAATGCAAAAGTAGAGTCACAGACAGTCTTGAGTTGCTAAGTTTATTTCCAGCTTTTCCAGTGTTTACAGCACTTTGGGTCTTTAGGATGAACCCAGTAAAAGTGTTGACTGTCACTGAAGTCCAACCCTGGATTTCAAGTGAAACATGCCACAAATATCTGGCTTTACATTTGGACCTACTCCAACAAGAGTCAGGACATTTTTCTCTTATAGTTAGTCCAGTATCTTCCAAACTTCTATAAAAGGCTTATTTTGATTTTTGGCAGAAAGTTTGGGGTCAGTTTTTAGAAGGCAGTGGTGTTTACCTTAGTTTGAAGCAGTGGTCAATGTCTCATCAAAATTTCAATATATAGGATAAGTTACCCATCTCTTTGCTGATGCAGAATAATGTTTTGTTTTAATCAGTTGTGGTTTTTTTAAAACTTGTGTCATTTTTTATATTTATTTTTTTTTAAACACGGCATTTGTTGACTGCCTGCACTGCTCCTTTAAATACTAGCTGGGAGATGCAGACATACATTACCTATCACCATTTCTGAAGAGTATATTTATCATTTTTATTATTTATGTTTCTGGCTTGCAGTGCTGATGCAAATGTATTAAATACTGTTAAGACCTGTGTGCTTTAGCATCTGTGGAATATCATCACACCTCCAAGGCTAAGCCTGCAGCTAAAGTGTTTAAGAATTTATATGGCCATTCTTTTTCTCTCTCTGTGGCATTAGAGACAGGGGAAAAAAAAGCAATAATGAAATGCATAAGCTACATCCACAGAAAATATAACTGGCCTATTTATGATTATGATTCACAGTTCGAGCACTAGAAATATACTGTTCTGCAGGTTTATGCCTTTAGCAGTTATTTGTTAATGGCAACTTCTGCACACATTTTCCTGCAAGTCTTTTGGATTTCAAGAGAGAATGTGTCCTTCAAACAAGTTATTTCTTTGAGGAATCTTTCTGTGAGTTCTGCTGTGTATTGACTACTTATAATATTTTCTGTTACCATCTTGTCAGGGTTCAATTCATTACTCCATTCATTATTCAATTTGTTGGGCCATGAGCATCTGAATAATTGAAAACTGCAGAAGTATAAATTATAGTGTCTCCATGAAATCCCAGTTTTAGGTTTATGACTTGACTTTAAGAAATCACTCTCTGTTGAAAGTTGGTGTATGAGGTCTCATCTTTAAAGCAGAATGTTATCAATGTGGTGGGTTTTAATATGTTTATTGTTGCACACTTATGAATTCAATTTTCCTAAGTGTATTAAATTATGGGCTTTTTTAACAGTTTATCTGTTTTTTAATTACTATTGTCATCTCAGTGATGTGGACTAAGGACAGATAAGGAAATTAATTTCTTTTGAGGTTATTAAGCAATTTACAGCTGTTCATTAAATGTCCTTTTTTCCCTTTCACTAAACAGACTTAATATAGCTCCCCTATATTAAAAGCAAAATAGGTTTTGTGATCTTTTGCAGGTCACAGATGTTCTTATACAGAAATATAAGCTGACATTTAGCTGTTATTTTAACTAAAGTACAGTATGTCTCACTCAAATGTTTTTTAATTTTATTTTTAACTCCCATGTTTTGATTTGGAGTACTATTATATCTCTACTCTCTGGATAAATTATATTAAATGGCATCATATTTATTTTAAGAGAACAACTATTTAATTTCTAAAAACATGAATACCTCATAGACTACATTCTTCTCTTGATTATGTTGCTGAAAGATCAACAGAATTGTACCAAGGCTGTCTGTATTTCTTGTTTCTAATTTTTAAACATTGCCTGTCTTTAGGTTAGAGGCCAAATCTGGGAAGATGTGCCAGAGGCAGTGAATCTGCTTTCTGTGTGGATCTGACATTAAGGTTACAAAATAATTTATTCCTGTGTTGATTGTTGGTAGCCTCATATGCTTCTTCATGAATGACTGTTAGGATCATCTAATTTTGCTGTTATAGGAAGATTTATAGTTGTGCTGTTGGTAAGCGACAAACTAGCAAGAATGATGTGATGAAGATGTCTGTTGTATCAAGACATATATTACTGTGTCAACCATATTCTTTGGTTTGGCCAGAGCATTTTGCAAAAGGCAAGAGAAGGACATTTCCCTAAAAAGGTGGTCCAGGATTCACTGTCAGCTCTCAGAGATAGATTCAGCAGCCCAGACCTGGGTTCGTGGTGCCCTTTGAGATATCTTGGTTGTCCTGCGCTCCTCTGGCTGTTGGTCAACAGTGTGCAAAGCTCCTTAGATTCTGAGCAGTATCAGCCCTCTGTGCAGGTGCCTCAGGTACCTTACAGTCCAGCTCCTGGCCAAAGATTTGAAGGTATTTGGTCTTGCCAGTTGCATAACCTTCGCAGCATCCTTTGTACCCTGCCCTTCTTTTGACCACTTCAGTCTTTTGTTGTGCTCCAGGTCTTCTGTGCTTCTCTTTGCCTGAGGGCCTCTTACAGAGCAAACTGCTACCTAGAGCAGTTCTCCATCAGTAAAATAACTTTCCCAGAAGAAATAAAAATGGAATTTCATAATAATTTTTAGAATATGACACTCTCCACAAAGGCAAGATGAAAAACCTTACTTTTGAGCCTTCTCAGAGTGACATCGCAGCAGAAAGAGACCCCACATGGCTCTGGCTGCCAGGGCTGCTCAGCTCATTTGTCCAGGAGCTCTCTTAGCGGTGTTCACAGGGGATGGCTCTGTGGGAAGCGCAGCCCTGCCAGCACAGCTAGCCACCACATCTTGCCTTCGCAGCTGCGATGGTGATGCTGCACTGCATCTGCAGGAGACTGAGAGACCCAAGAAATGCAGGGTTTCTCCTGGAATCAGGGAAGTCATCTGGGATCTCAGTGAGGTCTGGGTGAGTTTGATTTGTGGTTCAAATCCAGGCAAGGATTTACCTTGTTCATTATTTCAGTACCACATTTCTTTGCATTGCTTGCACAAATTATCTTGTCAGTCTGGGTCTTGGTACTAGGCAGGAATGAGGATTTTTGTTCCTTAAGAAAAGGCCTAGAAAATATGGTTACTATACCCTAATTTCCTATGTGCATCTAGTGCTGCTTCTCCATCATGCAGGAAGGAAACACAGGGGAATTCATCCCTTTGTGAATTAAAAATGACAAATATTCCCGCTGTTATTCAGAACTTGGATAAATTATTTCCTAGATCCAGGCAAAGAATCTGCATTGCAGAAGAGCTGAAAGCAGCAGCTCCGTGTTAGTGTGACAATTCCAAGTTGTCTTAACTTGGTTGTCACGCATGTGCCCATGAGACTGCCAGCAATTCAACCATAGGATTTTGCTTACAGCTTTGTCAGACCCTGAGTTTCACTCTGGTGTTCTCTCTCAGGAACCATTGTGAGAGTCAGGACCAAAAAATGTCTTCAAAACTAGTCAGAAACAAGATGTTAAGGACTAGCACAAAGAGGGATGTTGCCTGTGGTTTCTTGTGAACAGGTGCAAAAGGGCTGGGTAAGAGGATAGCGATGACATCACAGGGGAAGCTCACAATGGTCTGTGCTGTGCTTGTACGTAACTAAATACCTAAATACACATGTAGTTACTCAGCAGATCTCTGCACACTATTTCCAGTGAAAATTAAACTAGGACGGAGTCTTAGACTTTCTAGATGCACATATTTGTGTGTTAGAAAGGGCAAATTTGTTTCTACTTGCATCTGAAACCCTCATGGTCATCTTGATACCATTTCTGTTTGGATATGCAGTTGGTGGGTTCAGCAGATCACAGGGAATATTGTCAACACTGTTGATTTTTGAGAAACATTAAAAAACATGCAAGAACCAGATGGAGGACACAAAGACACATGGTGTCTGTCTGAACCCCAGTTACAGCTGACCTGTCATTCCTGCATTACTCTGGGATGGTGGCACAGCACTGTAGAGGTATTCCAGCCTAGCCATACCCCAGAGGCTGGTTCCTGATGTTACTCTTTATATTGAACACCCATAAAGAGGGGAAGAGTGATGTTAGGAAGGGCAGGAAGGAGCATTTAGGCATATGCCATTGCAGTAGGAGAGGGATCAGGAGCCTTGTGTGCTATTCAGGTCCCTGGCATGTGGTCTGTGGGGTAGGTGGAGGAGGTGACCTCTTCCGGGAGGAATGGCTAGGTTGCTCAAAGTCCCTGGGAGTCAGTGGCTGTTGAGTGGGGGTCTGGTCACATGGGCCAGAGTGAGGTGGTTGGAGAACAAACTCCGGTGCATAATGGAAGAGGGGTGGAGAAATAAAGGGGTTTGGATCTGTGGGAGTGCAGGTAGGCTCTACAGTGGGGAGCAAGCAAGTGTCAATGCACCATGGAGCTGGGGAGTACCAGCAGCATCGAAACTGGAGCGGAATGGGAGGAGGGAAGTTGATGAACAAAGGAGAGGGTAAAAAGGTTAGCAGTGAAACGTGCAACATCCTACTTGCTTTATTTTCTGTCCTGTTATTGACAATCTTATTTCTCAGTCATTATTTAATGGGCAGTTTGTCTGAGTAAGAAGTAAGACTGATTAGGTGTAGGAAGCACAGTGATTAAAGCTGCAGGATAAAAAAATGCTTCAGGAAATCTTCTGCCCACTCACATTTTTTATATCAAAATAGATACCATCTGATTTAATGACATTTGCTAATAAAATAAGGGCTTTAATCTGAAAACTATTTTTCTTGTTTGTTTTCTGTACTTTTGAAAGCAAACCCAGGCACTTTGAAGTGTAGGAAACAGTTCTGTTATCAAGCTACTGGGTAGTCTATTCCACATTGACAAAGTCTAGCTTGGATCTGCAAATGAATGAGTGGTTTTGAGACCTAAATGGCTTTTTATTCATGTTTTAGACTGAAAAAAGTGAGTTTTCAGTGAAAAGACATTCTCATCTTTAGCAAGTGCAGGAGCTGCCTTTGTGCCACAATAGTACCTAGAGCATAGGATCATATTTAATAAAGAGATATTTAGTTTGCTATTGGAAAAAGATTGCTGTAGAAAGATATAAAAGCCACTTGGATATTTTTATAGAACTTTTGCATAAATCTTGTATCCATAACCTGATCTAGTGACATAAATATTAGCAGCTTGTTTCTATTTCACCTGCTGTAGAACCACTGCTGTCCTACAGCAATAACCAGCAAGGGAATAGAGCTATTTGCTTCTGTCATAAATAAGACGGGGTGTCACAGCTGTTTTCATTTGACTGAGCAGTAATGGAGTTAATTATACATCCAGTCTCTTTGTTTTTGATCTGTGTTTCCAAAGTCATCTAAGCTTCTTGAATTCTTGCAATTTTTTTAACCCTTTTTTCTACTCACCTGGATTAGATTTTTTCTTTAATTTGAACAGTTTCATTGTTACAATTCTTTCTAGTATTAGTTAAATTTTATTATTATATGAAAAGCTCTACTAAAAATCAATATATTTATTTGTACTGAGCAACATAACAATGGATAGAGAGCATGATCTTTCTTGAGGAACAGACACATAGACTTACTTTTATTGAAAAAATAAATCTATTTTCATCTCCAGTAATTCAGATAACTTGCTTTAAGAAAAATAATAACATAATAAAACTATACTTTGATCCAATCAATCATGTTACTAAAAGAATTCATGCAATCAGAGGAGTCAAAAGGACAGCCAGACTTGCACAATAGGGAAAAGATTATTCATATTTAGGAACACTAGTCCATAAGCAGCACATCAGGCAAAACATATTGCAAGAAAATCTCTCCATTGTTGTCTGTTTTTAGCTTTTTCAGCTACTTTCATTTTTTTCTTTTTTTTTCTTATTAAAATGTTAGAGTAGATGATAAGAATAAAGTGAAATCTCTGTTTATAAACATTAGTGACAATATCTTGAATGTGGCCAGGTTTTTCTCAGAGATTATAATGTCTGTAGTCATGCAAAGAAATACAGATGTTGAAATGTCTGTGATGGAGGCTCTGATTCTGAGCCAGCTTTATAAAGTTACTAGTTTTATGGGAGTCAGACACTAAGTGTGTATGAAAATCATACTGGACATCTATCTGCATATTTCTATGTTTAAAAATATGTTTTGAGATGTGCCTTCAGTGATTTGCAAGCAAATAACTGACAAAATGAAACCTGAGAGCAGCAAGTACTACAGCTATAATTCTCTGGTATAAATATTCTATAATTGTTAAGTCTCAGAAATACCCTTGAGATGGTGAGCAAGGAGGTAGCCTTAACAGTCAGACATAAATATGATTGCTAATACACACTCAAAAATTCAAAGTTACTTGAAATTTAGCATGAGAAATGTGCCAGCACAGAAAGTCTGTGATAAGTAACCCTGTTCTTAGTGTATTTACCTAGTTCTCAAATCCAATCACCATAGTGTTATTGCAGTATTACAAGACTAAGAATTATGTTTTATTTCATCCTATTGTTTATTTTTTTAACAAATAAATAATTAACTGAGCAGACAGACAGGATGAGGAAAGACACATGATGAGATGAGATGAGATGAGATGAGATGAGATGAGATGAGATGAGATGAGATGAGATGAGATGAGATGAACTTCCTGGAAGTCCTGCCAAAATGTCTTATGAAGTGTCACGGCACACAGATCTCAATGTGAAGGAATGATACCTCTCATGTGTGATTCTAGCAGCTTGCCTGTCTCAGGCCGACCCAGCATCCCTTTGAGGGAACTGCTCAGGAGTGTATTTGTTGAGATGTTGCATATCTGATCAGAGCTCCTGTATGACGAGGCCGTGACACTGTCTAATATCTTCATAGAAGACAAAACCAGCTTTTGGAAGGGGGAAATTGTTGTTCTCTAATGACTTAAAACCAGAGAGTGAGAAGTCAAAGTTTAATTTTTTGCTGCCAAAACCTTCAGTCACTCCCCCCACACCTCACCCTCCAAATATGACTATATATGATCATGGAAAATTTGCCTGTTGATGTAAACCTTTGCTGAAAGGTGGGGAGAAATTTGGGGGTTGTTTTTGTTTTGTTTTATTTTGTTTTGAAGCCAGACAAAATTTAAAATCTAAGTTGCATTGTGGAATGTTTAAAAACTCTACTCTCAGTAATGGATTTAGCCATGCTACAGCCTTTGCTATGGAAGGTCAAATCTTTCACTCTGAAGTCTTTCAGACTCTGAAACCGGTTTGCATATTGAGCTCTCAGAACTATTTTCAACTACCAAGGGCATCTGAGCATGAAGAACACATTTCTTGATGTCTTTAGTTACAAATTGGCACACAGATGGGCTGCAGTAGCACGCTGGGGAGGGGGCTCACGTCTTAAATCCGCTCTGTTTATTACCCAGGAAGTTTTGATCAAGTTTATGGTGTTAAAGACTCCAACATATCAACTCCATTGAAGAACAGGACAAGCTATTGTAAATATGAACCATCAAAGCATTAGCCATTTCAATGAAATGAAGCAAATCAATTGTTTTCTATAAAGGTGCCTTTCAGATCTCCTTTTTCAGGTGCTGAGATCCCTTATCAAGTTCAGCATTATTAAATGTTGGACTATGGACTGCAAGAGTAATTTTTTAGGACTTCTAGAGGGTCACTTTGCTACTAACATGCTTGTCTTTGCATTTATTTTACTTGACCTAAACAGAGTTACACGCACACAAATATACATAAATCAGAATTTATTTTCTTGCATAGAATACTTGCTTGAGCCTTAACCTGGCAAAGTATTTGAGAAATTAAAGAAAATCAAAGATGTGTTTAAAAGATCTCGTAAAAATGGGATTAAAATTTCCAGTGAAATACATCCATTATAATGATCTGGTTAGGATTCTTACTGTTTATCTGCAAGAAAAAAAAATACTGTCTGCACTGGCGGAATATGATGCACCACAAAGAAAACATCTTATATGCTTACCTTTGTAGCCAGCTGCATCTCCAGATCAATGGGATAGTTTTCTTTTTTGGGGTGTCTATCAGCTTCTGGAGAGATGCTGCAGAAATGCTGTGCCTATGTTCTCCATATTGGGACAATCCCATTTGTGTGTACATTCAAAAGATGGAGAATGTTCCCTTTCTTCTGCCCTTCCACTCAAGATAATGGAATTAAAAATTGAAGTTTGCTTATGTTAGATAGGTAGCTTTTGTCCTAGTAATTTTAGGTAATTTCTACCCACAGAACTTCCAGTGAAATGTACGAATTCCTTAGCTTCAAGCATGAGACGTCCATCTCAAAGCACATGCTTAAATATAAGTAGAAGACTAAATGCCTTCATAGACTGGGATCAGTCTTTCCAGCCTAGCTAGCCTTTCCACTATTCTTGTTATCGAAGGCACCTGACATTACTTTAACATATGCTTTATTTAACATGTCAAAGCATTGAGCTGCCATGTTTCAAAGAAACAAGAGGCTAGAATGAATTGTCTTCTTCCAGTAAAAGGTAGAAACTCCTCTACAAAATTACACTGGCTTGAGCTGCATTATGCCTAATATACTTTCCAACACCAGTGACAGGTTTAAGATCTGGTATTTGTGATACTTAAGAGCTAAAAATGTATGATTTGTATTTGTATTTCTAGCTTTTTAATGGGACAAACAGGGGCTGCACCTAGCCCAAGAATGTCCAGAGCCACTGTGCTTAAAGCTATGATGAGCATTTAAATACAAAAGTTATTTCAGGTCACTTTAAAACAGTATTTTAAATAAAAGTTATATCTTTACCAATTTAAAACCAGACCTGGTAACAATTTACTAAGGTGGACTTTTTTGGACAGAATATCTATATCATCATACATGCCTACTTTCCAAAGCATGCAGTAAAACAGAGCTTACTGTAAATTGCTTGATTGCTTTACTTTCTTCCCAGACTCAGCTCAGTGGAGTAACAATGCTATAAAATTGATGAGAGAGAAGACCTTTCTTGTGCCTCAGTGACTGAATAATTCCAATTTTTCCACTTGCATGTGAACCCAATCCTGCTCTCCAAACTGATCACCCTATCAACCTGCAGGAATCAGTCAAGAAGGAGGGTAAACAGGGTCTGTTTTCTCTGATTTTTTTTTTTTTTTGAGCAAAACCACCTTTGAAAGAGCAAATTCTCTTTCACAGAGCTTTAAACTGTGTACTTGAATAGTGAACCTCTAAGAGGTAATGGGAACGCTGTTCTGACATAAACTTAAATCTACTTTTTCCTACAAATTAAAGCTTCAAAAATTATGAATGTATTCTTGCTGAATACTGGTACCTTCTTATTCTTCCTCCACATTTTTTCTTTCTCTTTACAACTCCCTAAATTATAAGGAAATTATAAGTCCATTAGATAGTATACATTAACATATGCTATTATGGTTCTAGCTAGTGAGCGTGGGCAGAAGCTGCTGTGTGATGTGATTTTCCATTACTCTGCTTTGAAGGCAAAACATAAAATTGTTTAACATGGTTTGATATTTGTTTTTTAAAGTAATAAACTTATAAGCTATGACATGTGACCTAAACTAGGTAAAGAAAATACTTATTTCTAAAATACACTGTGCATGACTTGCATTATTGAAAAAACCTGGTTAATCCCATGCAATATCATGACTACAGTATCAGGTGTTTCCAGACCACATGAAGAAGCCTTTTATAAGTGTCTACAGAATACCCACTCCCAGGGAAGTCTTACTGCATTTTTTAAATAGACATAGTTGCCACATGTTTTAAACCATAAATAGTAATTTTAATTTCACTGCTTTTACTTCCTGTCTGCCTTGAGTCTGCCAGATAAGCCTCTAGGAACAAGTGCCTAAGGCCTGCGTGTCCTTGACCAAGTTGGTTACCCTTGGTATATCCTAATTTTACCACGTATATGATGGCATAATGCCTCTCTACCTCATGCAATGGAAAACAGACATTATATTTAAAAATTTTAAAGTTCTCAGAGAGTCTTTGTCAAATTTGTAATGTGTTTAATTGGAAACTACTACAGCTCTGCAAAATATCTCATGTACTAATGCTATGTTTTCTACCAGTTTGAAAGATTTTCTCCTCGTACTACCATAGATTTAGTGGGAAATATCATATCTAAATCTTAACAGTCAAAAAAATTTACTTACAGTTGCCTTTTCTACTATTATTGATAGCAGATTTATATCTGTGGCCAGGGAAGAAGTCATCTGAATGCAGTCATGGATGATTTTTAAATTAAATGTAAAGTTTAAGAAAATTCTGGCTAAATGTCATCAAGATCCATCATACCAAGCTGTCTGAGAGGGTAAAGGGCACGCTGTGAGCTAGATGAAGGGCAAAAGCAGAGGCAGAGCCAACACGCTCAGGCAGGAGAGTACAGGTGCTTGGGGACAGCCAGAGGAGCCATCAGGGAAGAAGTGGGAGTTTGTCACTCTGAAGGAAGGGGATAGTTGCTCTCCTTGTGTGACTTACTCCTTCCCTGCCTTTCCCTCTGTCTGGACTCCAGACTGCTGCTGGAGTCCTTGCATGCTCCCTAATCTCTGTTTAACAACATCTCTGTGTGCATCTACTCCTCTGCTCCACCCTCTCCAACCGTTTCGAGACATCCAGTGTTGTGAGGTCCTGAGCTGAGGGTAATTTTTTTTCTCCCCAGAATCCAGCTCTTGTTTCTGCATTAACCGTAAAAGGAAAAAAATATATTTGAAACCAATGTTTAAATGTGAATCAAAATGTAATATATGGAAGACAGGGAATATTTATAGCCATATTGTTTGTATTTTGGGATAAAAATAGCCTTTTCATGAAAAACGCAGTATTGACTCAAATTCCATTGTTTCCCCTGCAACACATACATTAAGCTGTCCTAAGTGGATAATGGGAAAGAACAATAATAAGGATAACAATAGGTTACAGAAACAATTAGGTAAGGAATAACACATGACAGGTAATCCAGTCATAAATTTATAGGCTTGCTGCTCTCTTGTCAGGAGCCCTGTGAGACACAGGGCCAAAGGCCAAATACATTCCCAAGGAATGTGTACTGAATCACACGCCTGCAGACTGCATGTTATTATTAGAATTGTAAAATGTTATTGCTGATTTTTATATATCACACTATGTGGTTAATTTAAAAATGTGGCTAGGCAATTTATTGTGTATATGGGATGTCTATTTCCAGTACAATTTTCTTTGATTATTTTAAAATGTGTTGTTAGATTTAATTCTTTTTAAATGCAGTTTTAAACCACAGGAGGACTGTCAATGAGGCTTAAAAAGCTCTCGGTACCTAGGCTTTGTTCTGGCATTTTTGCTTCACACTCATCCACTGAACAGTAAATGTTTGTTTTCAAGCTTATTTTCCCCAACCCACCAGCCTTTCTTTTAAATTCAACCAGTGTGGTGCCAGTTAAGGAAATGGAGTAAAAACAATTTAGAAGTAGTGGTGGGAGCAATGAGCTGGCACACGGAGCCATGCCATGCCCGTGCTTTACAGACATGCTGCTTGCCCCTTAGCTCATCCCACCTGCACCAGCTGAAAGGAGCCCTGGGTTTTAGACTTTATACTGGGATATAAAGATTTTCTTTTGAACATTGTTGGCAAATGAGAAGTAGACAAATACATTGGGGCCAGTAATGGAAGCTTTCAATGCCCAGAAAGTGGAGGTTTGCTGTATTTTCAGGAAGGCCAATAGCTTTTTCTCATGCCTGCATCTGAAAATCTTTATATAAGCAGAAAGCTGTTTCACATTACTAAAAGAAGCAGCTCTGATAAATTACTTAAAATATCCCTTCCTAAAAAGTAAGACCAGCACTCCTGCTGTTCAAGGGAGTAATTATGAGATATAATAAAATAGCTGCAATATACTGGTTTTGTTA
>VZRW01001433.1:297327-323216 GCA_013398125.1 Aegotheles bennettii
TCAAAGGATACACAAATTAAATATACCACTGATTTTTCTTTGTGAGCTAAAGTAGTTCTAATGGATGTCATGGGCAAATGACACTCCCTTGAGTTAGGTCCTGAGAAAATTTCTCTGTCAAATATGACTAACATTATTTTATTTTAGTCATCTGTCATAGTCCTATGAAATAGATTATATTGGCCTTTTAAGACTAAGATTTGGTCCTAGTAATGTTCCATTAGTTTTGGAGTAAAATGTGATACCTTATTTCCCAAAGACTATAGGAAAATGTAGGGTTTAGCGCTGTCTAGGATGTCAGGGAGACTGTTCAGTGACCTAAGTAGACTATTTTTACAGCAAGGGAGGCCAGTTTTGTGAATGTCTCTGTTAAAAAAGGAAGGTTGGAAAAGCTCTTGCTTTAACTCTGCTCAGAAAGAGGACTGGAGAAGGAACCCAAGATCTACTTTATAAAACAACCATAGGGGTGCTGAGGTGGTCTAATGAACAACCAGGGAAAAGTATGGAACCTCTGTGAAATTTTTGTCCGTATTATCAAAGGACTTTGGTGATTTCAAACCTAGGAGGTAGGTTCTCTGAGGTTACTGATGTAACATGTTGTTAGGACAGAAGCATAACACAGAGAGAGAGGCCTCAGGTACTTAGGCATTGTTTTAAAGCTCTGAGGTGCATGTCAGAGCTGTTTGCTGTCAATTCTGAGCAATGACCATGGAGAGAGATCAGAAATGGCTTCTGGCTGCTGTTGCAGGGCACTGAAGCTGTGTGACTTGGAACAATTGAATTTTCTACATAGTGACCAGTCTACAGGTAAGAAGACCTTAAATTCAGTCAAAAGCTTTCCTTCATTTGATATACAAGGTTTGAAAAACTTTGCCAATCAGTGCTTTCTGTTTTGGAGAAGTAAAAGAGGAGGTAAGCAGGGTAGCTACCAGTAGGCAATGGGCTGCAGGTCCTTGTTTAGAGAGTTTGCAGTGTAGGAGGCTTCCTCATTACACAACCTTTGGATACCCATATTTTAGACAAAGAAAAAAATTCTAAAAAGGATAAGCAAAAAGGGAAACTACGTATGAGACAGGACAGCAGACCTACCAAACACTTTAACAAGGTGTTTTCAAACAGAATTATTAATGAAGAACTAATTAATTCAATTCAGCCTACCTGTCAATTTTAGGCTATGGTGCCTTTTCTGGGAGGATTATTGTTTGCTTGCATTTTAACACATAGTAAAACCAAACAGAAATGACCTTTCTCCAATCATACAGAATAACCAGAAGAATCAGGAGAAATGTTTGACACCCAAGTAGCCTCAACAGTTGGTACACTGTAGCTGTCAGCATGAAATCAAGTGCAAAATTGCTGGATTTGGAGTCCTTCCTAAAACTGCTTGCTCTGTCAAGTGGAAGTAAAGGACATTGACCAGAAAAATGACACAAGACTTTTCCAGAGGCAATCTATGCAGAAACTCCATTTCACCTATACAAGAACTGTGTCCTCATCTGCACACTGAGTTGTCAGTTTAGGAAAGCGCTGTCACTATCTCTGCCTCACAGCCTGCACAGAAATCTAGTAAAAATGGGAAGAAAAAACCTGGTGGTATCCTTTGGGAATGGATATAGTTTGGTCTTCCCAAAAGTAAGACAGGCTGTCATGAGAACTTTCTACTGTCAAAATTGGCAAATTCATAATAGTGACTTACTATTATCTGATCAAAATTTTGAAGATATTTCACAAGAGATGAAAGGACTTGCTCTCTCTTGCTTCCAGTGGAAAGATTTAAAGAATGATGAGTGTTAGCACTACTTCCTCTGAATAGATATCTGGGTGAGATAAATACATTTTGACATTGTTCTCCATAAAAAAGCATCTCATATTTGGTTTTTCTTGAGATGGATGAAAACTTAGGCAACAATTTGTCCCAGGAGGAACATATTGTAGGTATTTTTTAAAGTAAGAAGGAATGGCAAATAGGGAAGATAAATTGTTTCAGAATAAATTATAATAATGAAGAAAATGGACTTCTGCCATACTGCTTATTTAGAAATAATAAAATATCCTGTCTTTCAAAGGATTGCTATGCTGTTCTCTTTTTTATTTTCTGCTATAATTTCTCTAAGCATGACAAATATAGCTTTGCTACCCAAATAATTGTAATGAATCAAAGGTAGTGCACCCTTTATAAGTATGTTCACCAGGTATTATCTTGATCCAATGAGACATTAATGAGTCCAGTCAAGCAATATGAAGTTTTGGAGACGTAGAGGTGATATCAGAAGATCATTCATATTGACTGCATACTAATTAGAGAATAAGCTACATTCCAGTGTTATAACAGGCTTTAACCAAGTAAGCTCTCAGAAATGGTTGACTATCTCATCTTCATGTTGATACTAAGTTCTATTTGAGAAACTAATAGATTGGCCACGTCCTCCCCAAAGTGTTTGATTTAAAGTTCAAGCTTTTGTAAGTACTATATATTGCCATTATGATAAAATATTGGGTAGTGCTATCTCCTGGACATCATATTTTTAAGAATATGCTTCATGGCTCATTTACTAGAAATGTATTGAGATTTTCTTGAGCCAACATTCAAAGAATAACTTGACATTTTTCATAGCCAAATGCCATGTTTTTGCTTCTTTTAATTCCTTTGCTGCCCTGAACTGCTGTTTTGAATTACTCCTTTTTGTTTGTTTGTTTACCATCTAAAGCTCAAATAGAATGTTTGTGTGCTGCATATAAAACATATATGTATGAGGATATTAGATTTTCAAAGATAAATTAGTGTCATAAGAATGTGTAAGAGCAAAAGAAAGTTAAGCTGAAGAATGTAGTATGCAGCAATTATCAATTGCAAACACACACATGGATAAACACATCAAAGGTGTGGAGACAACTGTTTCGTCCAGTCTCTTTGTGGAATGGGACAAGTATTAATTGGCCAGAGATTGTGAGTTCCAGGTATTACCTGGTGGCAGTTGACTCTTGGATAGCTCTTGGTTCCTGAAAACTGACAAGGGAAGCAGCAAGCAAAGCATGGTTATAGTGCGCGATGCCAGAGAGATGGCTGCCTGGAACAGGGGAATGATTCCTGGCAGGGTGTCATGTCTCAGCTCTATGCAGTCAACTCACTTGATAAAGCATGTGGTTCTTCTCCAACTAGTGCATTAGACACCTGCAGCCTCACACAGATCTGTACTGATCAGACTGAAGTTTAGGCTGAGATACTACTGCTTAATTTGAAACAAAGGTGGGGTATGGAGGAAGGATCATTGGAACTGAATCAAAAATAAATTCCACCAGTAATCATATACTGTCAGTGTCTCAGTAGTGACTAATATAAGTGGTTGTATTCTCCCTGCGTGAACTTCACTCTGAAGGTCTGTCTCCCAGGCTGCTTAGAAAGTCCTGGAGAGGCTGCCACAAGCTGTATGTGTGCAGAAGACCATCATTGTAGAATGGCAGAACTTGATATGCACTTAGTTCCTTGCACTCTCAGCGCATATGTTGTTTGAGGTATCGTTCAGGATGATGGCAAAATGTAAGGTTTAGCCCTCAATGCTGAAGCAATGTCATGTTAGAGCATTTACTCTTGTTTGCTGCCAAAAGATTGCCTGCCAATAACACTGTGCAGCTTCCCTTGCTGCCTTAGCGCAGTTGGCAGTTTTAACAATTCTGCCAGCTTCTTTAAGTTTCCTCTTCGTTACCACTGGTGATGCATCTTGTTAAGCATTACTCTTGCTGTGTTGCTCTGTGCTCTCCTAAAGTGCCAGATTTCTCTTCTACTCTGTGCTCTAGAGCAGGAAGTTGGAGAAGATGGGAGACAGAGAGAAAAGAAGTTATTGAAGATATATAATTAAAATGTTTAAGCCAAAAGAAACAGAGTAAGAGCAATTCAGAGAGTAATGCACATTAGAATGTGTATTTTGAGGTGTGTTTTTTAAGTATGTCTGTTCACAGTTTTTCATATCTTATAGCCCACAACTAGTCCCACTGATTTTGGCAGGGCTACTCATGTAAGCAAGGCAAGGTTCTCTGCTCTTTCCATTCCTGCAGGACCAATAAGAAAAATCCAGAACAGAAGAAAAGATTGTCTGATAATTTTATTCACATCAAAACTGAATATTTCAAGCTCAGCTCTGCAGCTCCTAAGAACACATACATCACCAAGATCTCGGTTCAGGAACAGAGATGAGATTCAAAAATCTCCTTGGCACCAGATGAGCAGCAAATCACACAGAATTAACTACCATAGACAGCAAACATGGAATAAACAAGGGTGAGCTTTGCAAACAAAAGAAAGAGCTAGGGTAAATTCAGGTTCACAGTGGGCTTTGGTTCTGAACTAAAAATATATCTCTTAAATGCAAATAGAGAAAAATGATGGACATTTGCATGATTGACAGCCTTTCAAAATAGAAGTGTTGCTATAATTAAGCAATAATGTATGTGTGAGTGTACATTATGACAAATTGGAAGCTTGGTTGATTAGATTGAGCATATAAGGTGTCAGTATAATTATCACATTTTAATCATTTTTCTCCATTTTTTATAACAGCATTGTCTTCAGCCTCATTTGGTGCTTATTAGATTGATATTCTAAGAGGAATTGTACAACATAAAACATGTCCTTTAACAGGATGAACTTTAGATAAGACCTTAGGTATGTCTATAAACATTTATAATGATGGCTGTTGTGTTTCAACTTTTTACCACATCTTATGTGTCAAATAATGTTGTTTTAGAGCTTTATCATGATAAAATACTGTGAACTGAATACCTCTTTATCTCACTAAGTACTCACAGACTCACTATGTATTTTAAGCTGTCTAGGGAAAAACGTTATTGCAGCTGAATAATGAATTAATGACAGGCATTGCAATGATTATCAAGATGCTGAGTCAATCAGTGTGGGAGCAAAATTTTTCCGTTTTCATGCAACTATGCTGGAATGTATGCAACTTTTTAAACACAAAAATATTCTTTGCTAACACCCAGGCAACAGCAACATTTTAACCAATTTAAAAGGTTTAATTTTATACTAGTTACCTTTCTAAAATGTAAACCACTGGAGGAGTAGCATACCCCTGAAATTGCAGTATAACAAAGAAAACAGAGGTTCTTAACACGGTCATGCTCTTACAGTCTTACCCTATCTCAAATTAGATCTGAGCAGCTCTTCACCACTGTTGAAATAAGAAAGGTGTAAGGTGGCCTGGGTGTTAAAACACAGGTCCGTGAAACAAAATTCTCCAGCTGCTTTCACCATTTCTTCCAATGGTTTTCTTCTTGGCCTTGGGCAAGATGCTTATCTGCTCCTCAGATTAGTGGCCCATTGGAAAACAGAGATACACACGTGCTCTGCAGGGATTATTGGAAATTTAATGTGCTCTAGGTCTCAGTTTACTGCTGTTAAAATTCACATTGTGCAGCCTACTCAAGGCTGCAGCTGCTGTAGAGAGAGGTGTAGACTTTACGTGGCCTTTCTGGCCAATGGTGAATTTCCTTATTAAGAATACTTATCAAAGTTGACAATACAATTGTTCAGTGAGGAATTACACAGAACTAATCACTGTAGTAGAAAGGTCTTAATTATTCTCAAATTACTTATATGTATTCATTAGCAATGTTTTAAATGACCTTTTCTATGAAAATTTGGAAAAGAATGACTTGAGAAAAAATTCCAGGCAAAATATGTGTCTTCCAGAAATTGTTCCTTCCAGGTCCTCTGCAGTATATATTCAATAAAGTGAGGGCATTATCTTTTCTCAAGGTATCTTGTAATACTGACAGGGAAATTTGAGATACCAAAGGCCTCCTTAGTTGATTACTTTTAGAAATGGAAAATTACCAAACAATCAGTGGAGTTTGCTTTGCCTGTGTTTATTTCCTTCCCTAGGCTTTCTACAAATTTTCTTTGGTGTTGATGCTAGAAATGTGCTCAAAAATTTATATATTGGAGGCTCAATTTGAAAAATATTTGCAGAAATTTATTTTGAATTCAAAAATACAAGGATTCATGTAATAAAAATAATTTTAACATAGAATTTTCTTGATCTTTTGAAAATTTACCTTCTGACCTCAGTTTTTAACTTTCCAATCCTCCAGCAAAATACTTAAGTATTTCAAGAGTCTTCACTAAGTTCAAGGTGAAGATGTTATTTCAAGTCTTGGATATTGCTGTCTGTGCAGAATAATCATGTGCAATTCTTAATTTTTCTGCTACTACTTCTAATGACCCAATTACCAGTAAAATGCATAAAAGCAAGATTTTAGCATTGATTTTTCCCTTGATTTTCTCAATAGCTTTCACAAACCTGAACTTAACATGCTTTTTATCATAATTATAGGGGTTTGATGTTGAATCTTACTAGTGTTTCAAAAGACTCAGTGAAGGCCCTTCCATGAACTTATCAAAATATTGGTTACCTAAGTGTGAGAGGTAGAGTTTCATTATGGTATGAAAATTATGTAAGAAAATTATGAGTAAACGGCCAGGTCTTGATTGTAAAACAACCTAACAATAGAGTATATCAAAATTCAATATATTAATGTCATTGTCGTTCAAGTGATTTATCATAGACTCACAGAATGTTTTGAGTTGGAAGGGACCTTAAAGCCCATCCAGTTACACCCCCCCTGCCATGGGCAGGGACACCTCCCACTAGACCAGGTTGCTCCAAGCCCCATCTAACCCGGCCTTGAACACTTCCAAGGAGGGGGCAGCCACAGCTTCTCTGGGAAACCTGTTCCAGTATCTCGCCTCCCTCACAGGAAAGAATTTCTTAATATCCAACCTAAATCTACCCTCTTGCAGTTTGAAACCATTCCCCCTTGTCCTATTGCTCCATGCCCTCATAAAAAGTCCCCCTCCAGCTTTCCTGCAGGCCCTTTCAGGTACTGGTTCTCCTCTCCAGACTGAACAACCCCAACTCTCTCAGCCTGTCTTCATAAGAAAGATAATCCAACCCTCTGATCATCTTTGTGACCCTTCTCTGGAGTCGCTCCAACAATCCTTCTTATGTTTGGGACTCCAGAACTGGACACAGTATTCCAGGTGAGGTCATTTATTCTATTAAGAGGCTCTAAGACATAGATGAATAGTGAGGTGGGAAAGCTTGCTGATCAAATCCATTAGTTAGCTTGGTGAAGCTAAGGGACTATTCCATGTATAGCTTTGTACAACAGAATTCAGCAAGGATCAGATAAAAGTGCCCTGTGCCTGCCACAACAGGCTCTCCGGTTGCATTTTGAATTGCCTTGAGATCACTGCATTGGTAAGCGACAGCAGGAGTGCAGTGAAGATAAGTGCTGCGTTTCAACACTACCTGCATGACTGGGGAAGCAGATCAGCACTTTTGTTTGTCCCATGGAAGGGTGCATGGGTGCAGCACAGTCTGCAGAAGCGGCACGGGGATCCCGCTTGCTGCAGGGACCCAGCCCACAGGGAGGTAGCTCGAGTGAGCCTCACTCAGCCTGGGAGGAAACAAATCCTGAACCTTGACAGGTTTCACCTTTGGTAAAACAGAGTGTGTGCAGCTCTGTGATACACTTCGAGGCTTTCAGATAACCCACGCCGAGAGCTGCGGACAGGCGCAGGCTGAGGTGAGCTGGTGGGGCTCTGTGCTGCAGAGAGCTCTGTCCTGACACAAGCTGGCCAGCATCCAGCCACCAGGGAGCACGAGCGGAGCAAAATTACACCTGTCTGTATGCATCTGTGTATTCTGGCCAGCCAAAACACACCGGTGCTCTCAAGGACACCTTCTCCCAGACGCTGGGAAGTGCCGCAAAAATACACAGTTATCTAAACCTGTTAGACAGTGCTGCCACAGAAGGTGGAACTTGACTATCTGTGCTGGGACAGGTAAAATGCAAGAGGAAAATTCAGTTCTCAAATGACGGAGAGCTAATTTCCTCACTGGTGAAAGCAGGCTCTTTGTATTGCACATATCCCCTTATACACCAGTGCTATCTCGGGGCCAGCAAAGTGGAGATGGTGACAGAAATGCTGCAACCTGAAAAAACATTCAGATTTTGGTTTGAGGGAAAAAAGAGCAAGGACTTAGACTTCTTCTCATTTTAAGGATTCTGCTTCACTTCTTGTGGTGTTAGAAGATTAATTTACTTTCCCTTTTGTTTTGTACCATTGTGTATTCCGTAGTATTAATTTATTCCTCAAGGTCTGATAGCATCAGTTCTGTGTCCATTGTCATCAATGTGTATAGGTGATGTGTAGAAATGATAACAAGGTTGCATTTTTTCTGTGCTTGATGCCTATTCAACAAAACAGCCTGCTAAGCATTCCTTTTCCATTTATCTATTGTCCCGTTTGCTGGAAGAGCCTGAAATTTTTTTCTGTCCTGTAAAAAAAATAATTCTTTTGCTAATTTGGACATCACAGAAATAACAACGTTCACAAATAGTTAATAATTATTTTTTTTTCTGGGTATGTCTTCCACATAGGCACCTTTTGTTCTTGAGTTTACCTGTAATTTTTATTATAATCGTTCTGTTTTCACTTCCTATGCACTTGGTAAATTTTATCAGAGACTCCTGGTAGAGAAAAATGTTTTGCCCCTGCTAAAAATTCTGGAGAGTTCTTCAGCAGAATTTATCATTCTCAGACTTCGGCATCAGTGATTGAAATCTGGCAAGAAGACGGCCTTTATGTAAGGGGTATGCTTCTGTAATTCAAGTGAGTTGATCTGTAAGCCTTTCAAAACAAAACCAACCCTTTTAACACACAGTGTAGATTTTTAAAAGTTATCCGCAAAACCCGCTGATGATGCAGTCATTCTGAACAAGACTGAATAAAAAGCCAAACAAGACATTTCCTGCACTTGTATTTTAGGGTTGCTGAGGGAAAGTTTACTTCTGGCATTGCAAAACTTTGAAATTTGATGAGGCTTAATAGTTTTCATTCGTGTAGAACATGTAAAAAGTACTGTTTCAAACTTACTCAAGAGACTTGCCTTCCTTGGTTCCAGTTTAGTCAGGAGCTTATCTTCAAACTGCTCAGTTTCCTTAAACCTTAAATATGACTGAAACTTTTCATATGGCTTCATGTTTGTGTACCGTGTTCAATTAGAGCTTCTGCCCTGCAGACCTCAGAAAGTCCACAGTTTTCAAGTTCACTTTTGGATTCATATTTTTTCTGTTCCTGAAGGGAAGTTATTTTATTTGCAGAGCTACATATCTACTGCAATTAGCTAGATTGTAAACTGGCAGAAATTATCTTGATCAATGATTACATATAGAGAAATATGTCTGAATAAACTGAAAGAGATAAATATCAGATCATTCCCCCCAGAAACATATACACAAGGAATGAGTAGAGCTTTGTTTAATGTTCAGAAATTTTTTTTACAAATGGGTTTGAAACATTGACCTGCTCTTTGCAGTTTTGTTTAGAACTCATCTTCTGCATCTGCATGGGGAATATATCTTTCCAGACAAAAGATTTATCATCAACATATGCTGTATGAAAGTGGAATTTGTAAATGTATGGATACAAAATATATACATAACACAAATATTTGGGAATTGTGCATCTTTTCTCCACTTTTATGTTTGAAAGGCACCTATTCTGTCAATTTCTAATTATCTGTCCATTTCTAATTACTGGTTTAGGAAGCAGAATTCCATTTTTTGAACGCCTGCTATTTTTCACTAGAACTAAGTCACTGACAAGTTCTCTTTTAAAAGCAGTTTCCTATGTACTTGTACAACATTATTCCACAGATTTGCTATTGAAATGAAATACTGCAGTGACCTTTTTAATTCCCCTGACTTTTTACAATCTTTGAAATTTAGCACAACAGCAGGAGTTTAATCATATTCACTGATGTAAAAGACAAAATAAGGCACCTCTACATTCAGATAGAGATATGACCTCAAAGGGGCAGAGCCTTCAGAGATGCACTGGAGATCCCCAAGGACAATTACAGTGATCTTGCTTGTGGTCTTCCTGTAATCTCTCACTTTGCCTCCTGAAAACACTGGCAGAAATTTTGCATTTATGGTGTGTGCCAGAGTATTTTGTTATTGCTGCTTGAACACTTGTTTTCCTATCAAAGAATAATCTCATATTTACTTTATCTCTCTGTTCCAGTTTGCATCCACTTCTCAACAGTTTCCAGATGTGAATTTCCAAGGCCTTTTATTCTCCCACACCTGTAGGGTTCTAGGTTTTGGTTTCACGCATATCCTTTTTTTCTGCCACAGTGTGACAGTTCAGGAACAAAACAACCTAAACCACTCCTCTGCTGGCAGTTGTCTGCTCTGTCAGTGTGTTTGTTATTGCTGTTGATTGATACCAGGTGGACCAAAGGAAGGCTTTAAAAAATCCCAGAATGTTTATCCATTGCCCCAGAATGATGGGGCAGATCAGCTCTCTTAAATCCTCCTCTCATTGAGCAACCATGACGGGGTGACTGATGAAGAATCCCGTCAGCTCTGAGCTGGTTTCAGTGTCAAACTGAAGCAGAGGAGCAGTACATGATGTCTCTACAAATGCTTTTGACAGCTTACGAGTTAAAAGTACAATGCGGGTGCTTTTGCCCGAGTGTGCTTACACATAAATGAGCACTACTACACTGAGAGACTCCTTTGTAAGCACTTACAAAGATTAAACCTGCTGCTTTTCTTCCACAAATTGTGTCTTCAATGCAAACAAACATCCTAAATACTTTTAAAATTAACCTTTTAAAGGTTTATTTTGTATATCTGACCTAAGAAACAAACTCAAGCACAGGACTAGTATCAAGGGATACTATCAGAATCCGTTTAACTTCTTTTTGTGGATAACATTGACGTCTTGTACGCAGAAAGATCAGCACAGGCTGGTGCATTCTATTGTGAGGCTTTTTGATGGCCTCTGTGAATTAAGACAATAGCTGTGGGTCTGGGTCAGTTAATCAAAGGCAGAGACAAAACCGGTCATCATGAGCTGGCAGCCACAGCAGAAAAAAATAGGGACTTGAGGCATGGTGGCTCCTGACACTTCTCCTGAGCAGACAAAGATTTGCATTGATACAGTTTCTGATGTAGCTCTTTTGTTGAAGGAAACTCTGATTGTTTGGGAAATTTTTCAAACATCAGTCATGAGCACTAAATTCAACAGTTTGTTAAGAAATGCGCCTTAGAGCATCTTAAATCTTGTTGGACTTGCTTTTTGCACATAGATCTCAGTAGCGCAAGCTTTTAGTGACTTCCAGGGTTGTTGAAGTTAATAGCAATGTACAAGAGATGCTTAATGTCACTGCAGAAAATCTTGCAAAACTTTTCACTTGAATTCTAGAAATTATCCTTTTTGTCCAGAGTTTACCTTGTGTCTTAAGTTTCTACAGATACAGTTTAATGCTATATTGAACGAATCAGATGCTTTCTTCAGTGTTTGCTCATTAAGAATTTTATAAATAAGGAAGTTTATTGACTGATTTGAAGAAAGAAATTTCAAAACTGCTTTTGTAGTTGCGTATTTAACAATATTTTTCTAAATTAACATTTCATTGGCAATCAAGGTCAGCATTAAAACCATGAAGCTTCTCTGAATAGCCTTAACTGACTTAAAGTTTTCAATGAACAAATGCCAAGTCTTCCTAATCTGGAAATTTTCCAGTTAATCTACAGAGTAAATCTGAATAAATTTGAGCATCTGCTCAAAGGGTTGCAGAAAAAGGGTTTAGCCACCTTGAATAAATTATTCATTGCAGATTATTTGACTAGCTCAAGTTCACCATTTTAGAGTGGAGCTTTGTGGAAATTCAGGTTGCTGACCTCATCAATTTACAGCTAGGTGATAAATCTTCTGAGAGAAGCCAAATCATATGTTCAGCCAGGATACTATTAGATTAACAAATAAAGCCATTTATCCGAGGACAGTTGTTATTGACAATATTTTTTTGACCAAAAACTACTAAAAATACATTAGTCTAGCAGTACGTGCTGTTAAACTTGACATCCACACAGGGATCTTTAACAAGCCATTTGTGACCCTTCATTACAAAATTTATTGCACAATACTTTATGTGCTTCCATATCCTTCACATAAAGAACTGTACAGTAGTTTCAATAAAATTTGTGTGAAGTGCTTTACAAAACTCAATCTCAGCAATGGGATTCCATCAGGAAGACCGATTGTCACAGTATTAGACTTTTATTTGCAAGGATTTTCCCTGTAAATGACTAAATCGTTATTCATTTGAGAGACAACTCACTGTAAACAGTGTATTACTTCTGGATATATCACCTGTGATCAATAGGCTCCCTTTCTGCCTCAGCACTTGTTAATATTGTGTATGGGTTTGATTAAATGTTTAAAAACATTTTTTAAGTGGCAGAATTAAAAAGGATGGATTCATTATCAAAAACATTCAGCTTTTAATGCAACACTTGAAAACATTTACTGGTGCTATATCATCTTAGGATGTGATCTAATCACATCTAATAACTTATGTCAGATTGCCATTCATTAGTATGTGGATAGGAGACACATGATCCAAAGGAACTCTGAATTTTCTGAGAGGTGGCACAGAGGAGATCCCACCATATTGTTATTGATTCTCTTAATTCAACATCAACTAGAATTTTTATTATTTTTTTTCGATTACTTCCTCTTGCTATTTTATTTTTTTTTTCAATCTTCTCTGCTCATCTGACAAGTGCTAAGCTCTAGCTTTTCCACAGAACAGCTACTGATGCCATAAATATAGAAATTATGCATCCACTTCTTGGGTTGTCAAAGCATTTGTGACAACCACAGGCACTTCCCGCTTGATATAGGAAGTGCCTGTGTTGCCAGACCCCACAGGGCAATAAATATTATTTATTGTGAGAAGGTGTAAACCCTCTATTTATTTTTTTGCCCATTAGCCTTCAGGATGGACAGACACTGTACCCCAAATATACCTGTAAAAGGAACTTTTATAGGGGTCCGTGTTGCAGTACTCAGAGCTTGGGTGAGGTGGTTCCCTTGTCCTGCTCATGTTAGGTAACCACTCAAATCACACAATCATTAACCATATTTTCTACAAGACTTTTGTCTCCTTCACTGCATGGACTGCATGATCCTCACTTAAAAAGCAGCTGTTTAACATTCTTTTTATCTTCAATTTTCAGAGTATGGCCCCATGCTGTGAGTACACACAACTTCAATTGGACTTTGCAAACCTGGATTAGTTTGTCTTCACAAGTTTGCTGTATACTGGGGTTGTTATATCCCTGTTTAGTGGAAAGGGAAATGAGACACAGAGGGATTCAATTTAGAAGTTTCTGATACTTAAGGCCCTGATTTGTTCATTGTACACAATATCAAGATCTGACATTCATCACCATGGATTTCAGCTGCAGTTATGATTGGTCAGTGATTCTGCTCCCATCTAGCATCCATGGGTAAGAAACTGCCTTTACAGACCTTGCTCAGTCCTATTAGAAATGCTCTTGTAGAAGCAGAGACAAAAACAGTTTTCTAAAATGCCACTGAAAAGTCTTTGCTATGAAACTATTTTTTTCTCACCTTGGAGGCCTCTGAGTTTATTAGTAAACATTTTCCCAGTTTGATTGTAAACAAGACCAGACCATACTTTATTCAGTTTGGCAAATCAGTTAAATGATTTTTCCATCACATGGCCTCTTATTTGACTTAACAAATAATCATATCAATGTGGAGATTGCACATCAAAATGTTATTGCTGAAGCTGGCAAAAAAAGCTCAGCTTGGCTTTGCCTCTGAGGCTGGCATTTTAAAGAGGACAGACTCCCTTTACCATGCCAGCTCAAACAAACCCAACACCACTGCCAGAGGCAAACAGCTAGTACATACTATTCTTTACCCCAGACTTCTCTCTGAATGTCTGCTTTTCCATCATGGTTTGTCCCAGTTGCCCTTACTTTGCCTTCTACCCTTAAAAAAAGCAAAGCTAACCTAAACTAGAAAACTGCTAGTGTATTCTTTACAAATACTCAGCTTTAGTGACTGTCCCCTGATCTGGTATACCTATTTCCAGGAATGCCCAAGTTCATTTGTCTCAGCCTGGGCTGAAGGGATCCTGCTCCACTGCACTTTGAGAGTGCTGTTTACAGCCTGCAACATTTTTGTGTGCAAAATGTGAAGCAAAGGAAGAATCAGGAGATTTAGCTGTTACATTACAGTGGTGTGACAAAGCAGGTGTTTTTCCAATAGGGGTAGGAAACAGCAGTTCTTTAACACAAAACCCATATTGTCTGCCAAATATCAAAAGAGTCAGGAAAAGTTGCAGTGGTTGTTGTTTTCCAGTTTCATCACCTTCATCATCGTCCTCCTCTCTCCCAGCCACTGAACTGCACATTAATTTTTCTAGCTTTCTCTGTAGTCCTGGCTATCAGCAACAGCAGCTGAGCTGAAATGAAAGACTCAAGTCAAAATAAGGAGAGGTACCTACATGTCAGTAGGAGCTCTCACTCCATCTCCACTGTGCAAGGTCAGAACCTCTCAGCTGTACTTGTTTAGGACACTGTAGAGACCTGGTGTTTTTTTGCTATTTCCCAGATCATTGTTATCCTCAGCCTACATGATTCATCCTCTGAATGTTGAAATGCTTATTTTCAATAATGAATATTTCAGCTACTGAGATAAACAGCTCTTGTTTTATAGAATTATGTAGAGAGCTTGGTTGCACACGCTTCACTTCCAGGTGCTTGCCAAGCGCAAGGATGGCTGAACTTTACAGTTCAGAAGCCACGAATCAGGCCCTGAAAGTCAGGAGATTGCCTTTAAAATAATAGAATCTCAAAGAATAATCAGTGTTGGCATTTTTAATTTGCTGCCTGGTTTCTAAACCCTTGGGGATTATATTTTCCCTTTGCAAATCCACAAGGACAGAAACTTTCATGTTTTGTAATGAAAGAAGAGATAGGATGAGCACAGGGTAAAAAGAGAAGAGACCATAGGAGTTGACAAGACTGACAATGGCAGGCATGCTCTGCAAACACAGTGAGAGATGAGACTTGATCCCAGCCTTTGTGGCTTGCACAATGCCTTGAGAATTCATGCTGGTCTCTATGGCAAGCACAATTCAGCATCAGAAATCATCTGCAAAAGGAAGCATTAAAAATTGGCCCCAAATTCCTTAAGTAACCTTGATATGCAGCAGAAATATTTTTACATGCTAGCATTTATGTACTAGCATAATTTTAAATATTTTTTCTCTGTTTCTACTGCAGGAAGTGCTTAGAGGTAGAGGTGAAATGTAATTGTACAGCAGAGACCCTTGTCCTGTTCTCTACTATGTACTGTTAGACACAATAACACACTGATAAGCACAAAGGTGCTTATCAATAACAGGACCTCTTAGGTTTCTCAATGAGACTTTGAAGCCTGGTGGGGAAAGGGTAAAGTGAAGTACATAATAATGTGCAGATTTCCTAGGTAGCCATGACTCTGCTGATGTTCTGTGCATAGAGCAGTGGTCAGTCCTGTGCTCTTGAGGGTAGACTAGCCCTGCATTGATAGAGCTACAACTGTCAACTACAACTTTTATGAATAATGTTTCCTTTCCCCCACTGAAATATATTCTTCAGCTTTTCTCTTTGGCATTTGTAGTTCCTTAGCCCTTCATGTGTTTGTAGGTTAAGTACTATGGGGCTGGAAAGGAGCTGGAACAGCACTAAAATTTCTTGTTCATGATAAGCAATGTGTTCTCCTTGGTGTGTTGGGTATGAAAACACATCTGGGGAAGGAAAAGGAGTGAGAGGGGCCTTATAATTTTGGGGAGAGGACTATCTGACAACCAAGGCAAGAAGGTGGTTGGGAGGGAAGAAAGGACAAGGGCTGGACACGGAAAATAGAAATGTTCTAGTAGCAGAAGTGGCAGAGGTTACCTTGAATTCAGTACATAGGAAGCAGGACTGCTGAAGCCTAATCCCGGTTCTACCATTTGTCCTGAGTGACTTCGAGGTCACACTCATTTCTATGAGTGTTTCTTCATCTGTGAAAAGAAGAATAACAGAGAATCACTCTTCGAGTTTATGAGAAGTCCTGGTATGGGATTATCATCTTTAGCACTACATAATAAAGATGTTTCTGTCTGGCTTGTGACATCAAAAATGTCACTCCAGGAGCTACTTGGAAGCCAAAGTTGCCGCCTGCAGAGTTTTAATTTGTTCTTGGTGTATCAGCCAGTTTTATTGGCTCAATTCTGTCCCACGTTGCTGTGCAATGTAAAAGCCCAAACTGCCCTTTCACTGAAAGGGATTTGCCTGTTCCTGCACAGACTGCAAGACTGCATGTGATCATTTGAAGCACTCTCTGGAAATTCTCTTTTAAAAATAACAATAAGCCGTATCTTTTTTTCTTCTTTATTGTACAAGCACGACACAAATCTGTAAAATCCTTGAAGTGTTGCATAGGTCAGCCTCTTCTTTACGCTCGGTGAAAGTGCAGCACTTCAATGCTGCTCATTTTTATTGTAGTCAAAGTGGTTCTATGTACTTGACATACATAAATGATTATCATCCTTCCCTGAGAAGCTTCATGGACAATGTATAAAGCAAGCAACATGGAAATACATAACTACTTGTACTGGTTTCTTTGTTTAAGTTATTCTTTTTATAAACAGGATGGTATTGGGAGAATATGTTTGATAAATACTTTAGGTTGAGTCATCCTTAAATACCCTTCCATTTTATTTAGGAAGGAAAAAAAAAAAAGCAGGTCTGCAAGGGAAGCTGAGGGACTTGGATGTGGAAGAGATCTGGCATGTCATTCTGTCAAGGTTTCTTGTATTACCTAGAACTTTTTTGCACCTTAGGGGAAGAAACCTTCCAAGTGGATAAATAATAACCTCGAAAAAGCACTAGAAAAAAAACATCATACAAAGTATAAGATATGAAAAGAGATCAGCAAAATAACCTCCGGCTTTCAAGTCCAAAAGTGTAGTAATAATATAAACATTGTCAAAACTCAAGCTCTGCTACACCTTGAAAATGCTTAAAATATATATATTGAAAAGTACAAGCCCAAAGACCTGAATATCCTCAAGTCAGAGGACTTGACTGCAAGATTTGGTTTCTGGGATAAAAAGCATGGTAGGAAGTATTATAATACATCTGTTTTCTGTGTGACACTAGGCATTTGCTGAACAACTAATGTACCTGTATTTGACAAGGCAGCAATAGATTTGGAGGACCTTTCAGTCTCACTCCTTTTTATGTAAACATTTACACCTAATTTTTAAGGAAAGAATCATTCCTAAAAACTGGAGGCAAATGTAAAGAGATTGAAACACATCTTCTTGGAGGGTAGCATATGTCCACCTCATACCTGTCTTTGATTTCAAGACAAAGGGAATACTGGAGATATAATCCCTCTGAACTTCAATAAGACATCCAGAAGTCTGTCATATGGGAAATAGTAATAAATTAAGGAAGACTGGTATTAGTAGGGGAAATTGTAAGACAGGTGCAGAACTTGCTGAAGAGTGATGACACCAGGTAATATTGAAGAGGAGGCATTAGGCTTGAGGAAGATTATTAATGGCACTTATCTGGGAACATTTTGATATGACAAGGTGACCTATGGATACCCTTTGGTCATGCATTGCTGTAAGCTTGTCCATGTTGCATCCATGAAAAATGCAAGACTACAACAAGGGAGGTATTTTCCACCAAGACAGGGAATTCACACCATTAGTGTTAGCTCAGGAGATCTCATGTGGAACACTATGCAATTTTGGACATCCTTGTCCAAGAAAGATGATTAAAAACTAAACTTCCTCAGGGGAGAGCCATCAAAGTGATCATGAGAATGGAGACTTGTTCTGGACAGAGGAGACCTGAGAGCTTTTCATCGTTGTCTATGACTGTGTATTTAGTACAAGGGAGGGAAAGGTGGAGTACTATTTAACCCAAAGATAGCTTGGAAACTCAGTAGGTAATTCTTGACCCTTCAAAGATCTCTGGACTGGAAAGCGTCTTTTAGTCAAAAAAGTGAAAAAACTACATTCTTTGTCACTTGTTGACAGGGATTGTATTATGTCACTGTGTACAAAGACAGGGAATGGACTTGGTATTTCTGAAGGTCCCTTCTTCTTCCGTCCTGCTTCTCTACACAGACTTCCACAAGCTCTGTAAAGTCAGTGCTTTTCAAGGAAGTCGGGAAGAAATGTTGTTTTAATTGATTTGGTTGTGAGGCGATGTATTGTTGGGGTTCAGCAGAGAATAGAAGAAACTCCCCTTTTCCAGAATGGCACACTGGGGTCTCACCCTCACAAAATTCTCCTAATACTTTTCCAGTCCTCCAAGCACTATTTGGGGGAAATAGCAGTAAGTCCCAGCCCGTCTTCTGCCAAGGGTTGCACAAGACATTATCTGGCATTTCAAAACTCATCACAATTCTGGATATGTGCAATTATTTCTCTCTTTGGGAAGAGATACAGACCTCTCTGTGGTGAGAACAAAAACCACCTCGGGGCAGTGAATAATGGGGGTTCCTTCAGAAGCAAGAGTCCTCACATATGCATACCCTGGAAATAATTAGTTTATTAAAAGCTGATGAGCTAATTCAGGCTGTGACCTACCACCTTGTTTCTTTTTGGAGTGGACTGACATTTCTTCTCTGGACCACCAGATGCCAGACTTTTACTGCAAAACTCCAGCCCTTCGCCTGCACAATGGAAAGAAATGCTTATGCTCTTAAACATTTCCATGGATCCCTTCAGTTTTGTTTTCTGTGAAACGCTTGTAAGCCTTTTAAGCAAAGCACTTGGTGCTTGTACTGTAACTCTTTAAGATCATCTGGAAACTAATTGCAGGCAGTTACTGGAAAACAGCCTCTTGATAAAACTCCTGGCTTCTGTGACCAGTGACTTGAATCTCCTACCTCAAAATCATAATGAAAATGGTGCAGTTAGAAAAAGCACTGCTGAAGTGTACAAAAGGAATTTGATAATGCTTGTTAGAGAGAAGCAGCAAAATGTTTAAATTCAATAGCTCAGAATCAGTTGAATTTGACAACTTAACTGTCCTAGGTAAACAAACAGCAAAATAATGACAGCCTCTCTTATCTGCAGAAATGTTGATAAATGCTTATTCTCATGTTTTTTTTCAGTAATTTGAGATATAACTATTTCATAGTTTTCCTTTCTAATATACACATATTTTATCTAAATTTAACAGTTTACAAATGCACCTACTTATGTTTGATTCATTCTAAAATTTGGTTATTGCAAAAAAACGCAGTTTTGTTTTTCCTATTAGAATTATTAACATTCTCCCCCCTATTGCAGAATGTATTATTTTAACAAATAGTGCACTCTTTTATAAAATTTAGAAATATTGAATTAATTTGTAATGAATTGACAGTTTAGTGCAGAAGGAAAATATTGAACAATGAATCATCCATATTGGGCCAAAGAGAAAGTGCATTGTGCCATAAACAAGAAGAAACATACACAAGCACAAACACAAACAAAAGAAATACAATCTTGGTAAAAATAAAGCAATGGAAATGCAGCAGTTTATCTGAACAGGCACACTATTTTGTTACAAGCAACAGAGATTTTTTTTTCAAAGTGGCTTTGCGTTATTTTAGGGGAATATCAAATTGTAAAGTGCAGTATTATTGTAGAAACATTTTTTTATACCTTCGTCTCAGTGTACATAACGCATCTCTTGATCAATGTGATATCAATTGTTAGAGCTTTCAAAAGAAGACCTTCCAGGTTAAAAACATACCAATATATTGGAAATAAATATATATATATATTTGCCTGTACATTCTCTCCCAATATAAAGGCAAAGCATATGCAAATATCATAAGACATTAATAAAAAATTCTGACAGTTAAAGCACAGGCTTCCATTAATAATTAAAATACAAATGATGACAGAACACAATACTTTAGTCTATCATGAAATTATGTTGGTCTACAATTATGATAACACTGGTTCTCAATTTTGCATTATTTTGTGGAAATTAAACAGAAAACAACAATGCAATATTGTTTGGGTACTGGCAAAGACAGTAAAGTGATATGAAATATTTACCATAAAGGCTTCTCTGAAAGTATTATGCATTATTGACATAATCAAATTAAAAACATTTCCATTTTCACAGCTCAACTATCACTAGAACTTTGAATTCAATTTCTTAGTGTAAAAATATTAAATACAAAAAAATATAATATATACCAGAGTAGTCCAGAGGCTTTTTTTTGCATCATCTCTCAGTGTAGAATCAGGATTTTTTTGAACTTGACTGGATCACCCATGGATAGCAGAAATCACTATTTGTTCTTGATTCAAGAAGAGTCTTTTACTTGACATGAAAATGTCAAAAAGTTTCATAATGATAGTTTATGATGTCATTATAATTCCTCTCTATTCTTTAAAAACAGAGCGTTAAGTCATTCCATTACACTGCCTTACTCTTAATCTTTCCCTTTTTCTAAAAAATTGACATATTTATCATTGATTTTCCAGCAGATGTTGTACTGGATGCCCTTTTTAAAAAAGTACCTCAGTTAATCTGACCTCTCTTAATGATTACTCACATATTCTTTAGTAAGTGAATAAAACTTTCTTTCACAGATAGTAGGTACTTTATCCTCATTATTGAGAATATGCTGAAACCTTGAATACTTGTCAAAGATTCATTTTATAATCCTGAGGTTGGTTTGCTGTCAGTGATTTACACGGGGGCTGCACTTGCAATAATTGATTCATTCCATACTTAAAAGTCTACTGCTGTCATTAAAATGACAGTACAACACTTGCTGTTGCAATTTAGATTTACTTTAAAAAAGGCTTAATTCTCCCCTGAAATTACATGGTATTGAAACAGACAAAATAATTTTGTGTGTCAAAATAAAACGACAATAACTTAAATTTTATTCTCAAAGTATTAAACTGCAAACACATTTAAAACATGAGCTACCTTTTGTGAGGTTTGCTGGAAGTTTAACCTGCAATTGCATGAACAATGTGTTCATATCTTTTTGTTACTCTGTCTTGGTTCTAAGAGCATTTTTTAAAGCAATTTAAAAGTCTGTCTTTGAAACTGAGTTTTAAGGTACAGCTCCTATGGTTAATTAGCGTCTCAGATGCAATGCTGATTGATGCTAAGCTTTTATAATACAGCAGATTGTATTTTCAGACTGTCGGTGACAATGCTGCACATAAAAGCATATGTACATTTACAGTTACTCCAGGTAAAACTGTACAGGCTGCGTCTCCCAGCATGTGTTGTCTTTTCTGAAAAACAGAATCAAATGAAAAGCGTTTAACCGATTCCTTACACTGACAATGTGACATGCAGCTTTCATTTTCTTGAGTGTGTTTGACGAGGAGATTAACTAAGTGCTAAGGTACGGTAGATCCCTCTAAAGGACACGGCAGCGTTTTCCCCCATAGGTCCTAGTTTTGTGAAGCTATTCAGGAATGAGTTCCCAGTGAATGCACTAATTATTGCCCAGCAAACTAGTCAGTTAAAATTTCTGTTTAATAGGAAAAAAATTAAAAGGTTATAAATGAAAAAAAGGTTTTGTTACAGCTCTTCCAGTAATATAATGTCATGTTAATTTTAATGAAGCTTCATTAAAGTTTTCAGATAAGTAAGAAAGATAATTGTCGTTCATTAACATTGTAGTTCTATCCACAGCTGAAAAACGTGGTAAAATATTAGTAAGAAGAAAGATTCAAGTATGACTGAGATGGAAGGAGACAGTGTGAAAGAATTAATTAAGCCACAAAAACTGTATCATTGATAGTTTAGTAAACTGTTAGGAGACAAGAAAGAAATTAAGTTACAGTGAAATAGTACCCTTTCCAACCTTGATGTGGCTCAGTAGTACACCACATGCAAAAACAGGTCACTTAGGACTGAATTCTGACCATAACAACAGCTCACACTGCTCCCACTGAGGTATCTGTGTCTTCTGCACTTATTCAAGGACAGAGCAGGTTCTTCATCATTTAGAACATCTTTTGCACAGTGAAGTTGAAGAGAATAATTTGGCCCTGACTGTAAGATCATTCTTGATTTGGAAGGGCTAAATTTAGCTCTGAATGTGCCATAATGTAGTTTTCTGCTGTGATAAAATTTGCCTTGTTTCCACTACTGCCAAGTCAGGCATGTAAAAGAAAAAATGCAACTATCTCAGTGTTTTCACAAAGATTATCTTGAGTTTGGGCCTGCTGTTGTTCCAGTAGTCAGTATACTAGTAGTATTGATATTATAGGAAGAAAATGATGGATTATTTTGTTTTTTTGAAGGCATACTGATTTTTGCCTATTTATGCAACCTGAATTTTGCAATAACAGTATCCTTTTACCTTAATGACTGGAGTTCTGTACATCTATACGGAAAACAGGCTTAAATAACCGATTTTTTTCCTGTGAGTGACTAGGTAATCCAGAATATTTCTCACTGAAGTCAAATACAGAAGTCTAGTTAAGTTGCTGTTGGATAAAAACAGTTGGCATAAATTTTAGGCACAGTTACATCTCTGGAAAATTTACTGCGTGTACTTATGCACAGACAGGTAAGTGCGTGGCCTCCAGAAGCAGGTCTTGCATCTAAGTTTCAGTGAGGAGGAAAATATCCCTGTCAAAGTTATAATTGTTCATGAATAGGAGTCTATAATATAAATAATCACTATTGTTGGGAGTGCAGGGAGAGTGCTTAATCACTGCAGTGCTTTATCGTTGTTCACCTGAAACCTCTTATAACTAGACATTTCACCACAATATCCGATATTTCTTTGAGAGAAATAATCTCTAACTAAAACACCTGATTTTGATGTATTTACAAGTTCTTGGTGATTCACCTAAATATTTCTTTTTATATAGATTCTTCTATTTCTGATCAGAGAGATAAAGTTGCAAGTAGCACATCCCATTAGTGGCAGAACTTAAAGACCCCAAATAATGGGGCAAATCAATTTATTGAAGGAACTGGCAATCAAGAAAAATAAGTGTTTTGACAGTATGTTCCACAAGTCATTGAATTTCATTTCAGGAATCTTCTAAAGAAATCTGCTAATTTGGAAGAAATACTGTCTTGGACATACCTCTTCTTGATTCAGTGAAAATCCCAAAGTGTTTATTTTTCCTGAAATTTAAGCATTCTTTTGGCCAAAATTAGAATTACTTTGTGCTAATAAAGATTTATAGCAAATGCTCTTAAAGTATGTACTAGGATAGATTAAAAAAAAACCATGAGAAGGAATCACAACTGAACCAATTACAATTACTCTTTGTGTTTTTGCAATTAAATTCATAATGAGAAAACATTGCTATGATTTCATTCTCTAGGAAATGCTTTGTTAACTTGCAGTTAGTAATAATTTTTTCACTGAAACTCTTTGCTTTCTTGTCCTCAGAAATATCACTAGGAAAACTGCACTGGAGTGTTGAGAGAAACATTTTCCAAAAGGGATAGGAGATGGTAGGAGAAGAGGGACTCTGCTACTGTCAAATAGTCTCCACGTCCAAAAAGTTAGAAAATTATCACTATAGGAACAAAGATGCTGTGCAGTAGGATGTGATGCAGGATGTGCTGAATCGGTCGTAAGTCATGAAGCAGCTGAACAAATCTGCACATAAGGAAAATGGCACTCTAATTTTCTGTTGAAAATCCAGACAACGTTCTCACCTTGCATTTCACTGTGCTGGTGCTGCTCTACAAAGGAGAAGAAAACTGATTAGCAAATTGTTAATCCAATAATTGTAACAAATAATTAGCTTTGTAATAATTAGACAGAGAAGCATATAGAATAAGAATTACATCAAATATGAACTCTCTCTCTTCTCCCCCCTCCCTCCCCATTTTGTTCACGGCTGGGTATTTGGGTAGAAATACCTTTTATATGAGACGCCAGACAGTGTTTTCTTCTTTTTGTATTAAAACATTAAAAATAAATAAATTGTAAACCTAATATGATTGTGAACTGAACACTCGATAAGAATAGCAAGGCCAAGATGTTTTCTTTGACCTTCCTTTCATCTCATTATCCCTTCCTCAGGACATTCACTCCTTGTTGTGACCCTTTGTAATTTCTCTTTTATTATAAATTGTTAATACAAAAATGCTGTGGCTCATGAAGCTTCGGGTATGAGAATGCTATTCATGTCAGAAATTAAATCAGATTGACATGCCAGAAGAAAACACTTTTAAACTGGTGAATATTCAGCTCTGGAAAGGATTCCCTGCTGGTTAGACCCTCTCGCTTTAATATATTTCTTAGGTGTTTGTCAGCTAGAGCATCTATTCTTGCAGACTTGAGATTTATTATGAACGTTGCTTAAAAAATCGTTTTACATTTCAAATATTATGTAGACACTTGTATTTGTATTGAAGCCACATAACGACTTCAGAACTAAGAAGAGAGCAAAATTTTTAAAGGAGAAATAAACTGAATACAGCTTATTTGACCAAGGATACAACCACCTGGCATGGAAGCTGTCTTTCAAGCCCCTGGCTGGATGAACTACACTGGTAATGTCTCAGGTACCTAGAGAGATGCCCTTAACACAAGATCAAAAGAACTGTATTGCCTCAGCTAGGTCCTGGTTCTTGCATTTGGGGCTCATAGGACTGAGAGCTCTTGTTCTGTAAAATCTCTTTCACCCCTTTGTTTGTAACCCCCTTCCCACTAAGACCAGGCAAACTCATCACGGGTGCAGACCCCATGCCAGCGGGCTGTGCCTGGGGGACAGCCGCTTGTGGGTCTCCCCCTCGTCACCTCTAAAAGAAGCTGCTTTGGAGTCTCCCCTCATTTGCATGGGGAGATTTAATTTCCATCCCTTAAATATGACGAATTGCTGAGATTTCCTTCAGTTAATGCTTTTAACAGCTCCCAATAAACTTCATTAATCAGGCCAACTCTAGGCCCAATGTGCAGCCTGGAAGCAGCTAATTTGCCTGATGAGCCCACGACTTTAGTGAATAAACAGGTGGATAAGCCGAGGGTTTTATGGCCTTAATTACACTCTAATCAGTTCAGCACTTGGCGGGCAAAAGGGAAGAGGGAAAAAGGCAGCAGCAGCAAGAGCATCAGCAGCCACTGCATCTCAGCCCTTCCCTTCCTGCATCAGCTCGGCTTTCCTGCTTCACCCTCTCCTCTCCTGCTTTCCCTTTCCCTTGTTTGCCTCTCCCTTCCTTCTTCCTCTGTTGTCTTTCCTGTTTTTCTCCTCTCTTTCCATCCTCCTGTTCCCTTCCCACTAAAATCAACATCTGAGGAAGACAGAGGCTGTTTCCTTCTTTCTTTCCTGATGCCCGCTTCCCTCTTTTGTTTTTTCTCTTTCTCCCTCTCCGTACCTCGTTCCCTCTCTCACCTCTCCCCTGCCTCTGGGCCCTGCCTCCCCCCCGCCGCCCCCATCCCTCTCTCCCCTGCTACATATTCTCCCTGTCACAGTTAGGCCGCCTGACAAATCACTTCAAGGGCAGCCTAACTTTGAAGGACAAGACAAAGCTTTAGCATATGGTCCAATCCCCAGATGTTTGTCTCTCTCTCTTGCTCTCTCCCCCTCCCCTCTAAGAAGGGCTACTTGGGAAGCCCGGCTTTATTTTATTTTTTTGATTTTATTTTTTTTTTAACCTCTCCTCCTCCCTTCCCTCCCTCCCCCGAAGTTTTGGCGGGGGTCTCTAACTGGCAGGGAGGGCCGCTTTCCCCTTTACAGCCTCCCCGCGGAGGAAGGGGTGTTGGGGGCGGGAAGCAGCGGTGCTTTTTCGAAACTTAACGATGGTTTTCACCGTGTGGGTAGGGGTGGTCGCAGGGTTTGGGAGGCGGGGGGAGGCAGCCGGAATGTCACCCCCCAGCCCGCCCCTGTGCCATCGGGGATGGCAGCCGGGCTAAGGCCGATCGGCGGGATGCTGCCGCAGCCTCTCGGCAGCCCCTGGGGAGGGAGGGAGGGAGG
>VZRW01001433.1:332065-352065 GCA_013398125.1 Aegotheles bennettii
AGGAAGGAAGGAAGGAAGGAAGGAAGGAAGGAAGGAAGGAAGGAAGGAAGGAAAGGAAGGAGAGGAGGAAAGAGGAAGGAAGGCAGAGAGGGAGGGAGGGAGGGAGAGAGGGAGGGAAGACAATTCTACAGAAAAAATTCTCAATAATGCAGTTAAATTGCTGTGCACATTTCCTAGTATCTACCCATTTTCCTGCTGCTGTGCTCACCTCTCTGGGCAACCTGTTTCAGTGTATGGTAACTCGCACAGTAAAGAAGTTCTTTCTCAAGTTCAGGTGGAACTTCCTGTGCATCAGTTTCTGTCCATTGCCTCTTGTTCTATTGGTTGGCACCACTGAAAAGAGCCTGGCTCCATCCTCTTGACACCCACCCTTTAGGTATTTATACACATTAATAAGGTCCCCTCTCAGTCGCCTCTTGAGGCTGATGGTTTCTTCTTCCTCGCTCAAGGATCCACTTGGAGTCACGTTTATATTTTTGCTAACATGCTTTTACACCTTTGAGCTGAAATTTTACTTTATATATGGCTTTACTGTATATGGTACCTTTTATGTATGTTAGATACTATTTCTTTCTCTTTGTTACCCCTGAAACATGCTCAGTACAGTCTGTATTTCTGTCACCGACACTTGGTGACAGAACAGTTGTTCATAGCTTTAGAGTCTCCAGTGTCAAACTTGTGCCCCATCTCTTAACAACTCATGCCTTCATCAACTTCACAGCACCTTGTGCCCTGCACTTCTCAAGGCCTCTCTGCTGGCACACCATACCTGTGTTTCTCTACACTGTTTCATTGTGTTAGAATCCAAAGTATCTCATCCTACACAGAATTAATGGTTAGTATTAACTAAATAAAAACTATGTTTGTACCACCCAAAGATAAGGCATTAGAAGCTCACTGTTGGTCATTGGAAGCTCACTGTTATGGCTAAATCAAGCAAGGACTCAGGTAGGTCAAAAAAATTTCAGACAAAGTAAGTCAGAAGCCTGACTCCTGATGTCTTGCAGTGTTGGTACAAAGCCCATGGCTGTTACTAATGATGGCAACACCGTAGTACAAGGCCAGAGGTCTACAGTCTTCTGCTAGGCTGCATGAATCAGGCATCTTCTTGCCATACTGCAGGACCTGACAGAATATATATAAAGATACTTTGAAAATACTAGTCATTGGTCATTTGGGCAGAGCCCTACGCAAAAGGCAACAGAAGTCATGGAATAAGATCTTGGCCCTGGGAAATCAGTGGAGATCACCACAGATTGCAGGGACATCAAGATTTTGAGCCTGACTCCCCACAAGGGTGTAATGGTATTTAGGCTTTATCTTGGATGTTACTTAATTTACTAATCTCTACTCAAAATCTTACATAAATTGCCAGTCATAATATTAGATAATTTAAAACATGATTATGTCTCCAAATCTAGGCCGGCAGTATGATTATGAGATACTAGCTGTTTTCTAGGTTAGCTCTTAGCTGGATGTCCCATTAAAGTATCCATGAATCTTCTGCATTTCTGGTCCAGCAGAACCAGAGTTAGAGCTTCTCCCATGTCTTCTGATGCTTTCTTTGGTCCTGAAGTCCATGAAAATGGCAAGCAGTTTGAGAGCATCCCTGAATGCTTATGTTAGTTTGATTTTGAAGAGGTTCAGGACATATTGTTTTGGAGTTCACTTCCCTAATATCAAAAGGCATTTCACAGTATTCAATATTTTAAAATAATATATTTCCTTCATTTACAGACTAGAAGTGGATCATTCACTGCTTGCACTTGTGCATTTGAGTGCAGCTTTTATATTATCATATTATGGAAATAAATTCACTGATAGAGAACTAATCACTTGTGAGGGTTTTTTTCCATGTTTGTCTGTTTGCTTGTTTGTTTGCTGGCTTATTTGTTTAACCTAGAGTGATTTGAGCTGTGGTAGTCATTGCTGGTAAAGCCCGTATCAAGACCTCATCCACACGATCTGCCAATAGTGGACTTCTAGCTTGTATTGATATATGCACTAGAGAATTGATTGCCTGCCTGGGTAGATAAGAACATGTATTGTTCTTCAGTAGGTGTAGTGCATTACTCTTTCCTGGATAATGTGATCTCAGAATCCTTCTCAATAACACAATTCCACCAATCAAACCAGATGACAAAATATAAATTTTATGGAGTTGTAGTCCTCAATTCATAATCCTTTGTAAAAGACAAATACAGATGAGTGAAATTTCCTATAATGAAAAAAACATAAAATTTCACAGTCAGCCAAGGTGCTCTTTTTGACGCATTTCTTATGTTCATTCTTCTAGTTTTTCTACAGATTTAATTTCCTTTTCCTGAAAGTAATCCTGTGATTGTAGATCTAATTTTTCTGTTTCTTAGTAAAGACTAAGTCCCAAACCTACTGAAGCTATTTAATGTAGTTAACACCTGGATGAGTTATGGCTTTAATGCTGCATCGGTTGTAGCTTCCTAATAGTCATGGATGGTTCCTATGGTACAGGAATATCAAAGATTGAAAGGAAGCCTAGTAATAAATAGTCAATAATTCTGTAAAAAGATTTAAAGAATAAGTTATGTTTACCCACATATTGTTACTAGCATTTTTTCTTTGTTACTAATTAGAAGCTGAAGGATGTTACCAACTTTTATTAACAAAAAGTTTTTATATGTTTTAATATGTTTTTCTCATACAATTGTATGTACATTGCTCCTCTATAAAGTTATTTCTAACTCTGCTTTCATAAGAAAGGTGTCTATCCATTTGCTTCCAGATCCCAAAATATCAATACACATTTAAACCCCCAAAAATGGAGGAATTCTTTATCCCATCCACTAGAATATTATTCAAGGTCAACCTAAAAATTTGTTTTCATATACTCAAAACAGTATTACTGCAATCCTGAACTCTCTATTGCAAATCTTAGTAGCATGCAGCCCACAAATCAGAAATTCTCTAAAAATAGCCCAACTGCATCTTGGATAAAATTTATTCTCTGTGAAAATTTTGTATGAAAATCAGTCAAAGAATTTTTTTGATTCAACTGGCATCTGCTGCTCACAGTAAATTTAACCCTCACAGAAGGGAATAGACTCTGCATGGTATCTCATCCTGCATGTACAATTGTTTGCTTGAAACCTTAGTAATAGAGAGTAATAATATGTAATAACAGGAGGAAGTGAAGAGAATTGTTACAAATAATGAACAACTGGAATCCAGAATTAACATTTTACAATGAAATTTTATGCTTTTTTACTATACCTTCAGAAAAAAAAAGCCTCATTATTTGCAAGTGATCAGATTATATCAGCATTTTTATTTTTTTTGTAGCTAAATCCTCACTGAAGTCAGTGGCAAGTTCTGTTGAAAACTGAATGGAGCAATATAGTCCATAGAATGGGCTGATTGAGGAGGAATATTGCTGTTTATACTGGCCATTTCACAGTGCTTGTCATTACCTTTCAATGGCAATAAGGTTATGAAGAAGCAGGGCAGTGAAAGATGTCCTTCCCTAAGGTGGTACGTGGCTCCATGCCAGACTTTGTAGGCAACTGCGTCCAGTTTGTAAATTGTTTCTCAGCCAAAGCAAGCTCCATTCTCAGGTTTTCAAAAGAAGTAAAATCTACATGTTGTCCATCATTGACAGCGAGAATTGTACCTACATGACCCAAATTAACTCCAAATGGACTAATTGCATTCATAAAAATATAGTGCTCAGTTAGCTGCCTGTTGTCAATCAGCCCTCATTGAGATGACTTTTCCTTTTTTTCCTAGATTTTTTTTTTCGAAATCAAGACAATGTGTGTTAGTAACTTTGAACAGTTATCAGTTTTTTCCCCTCACCCTCCTCCCCTTACTTCCAAAATGCCCTAAATTTGTTAGGGTCTTTGCAACATTTTTGGTCTGGGGCACATTTCCTCTCCATCGATTCTCTTCACTGCTGTCAAATCTGGGTTTAATGAGTAATTTTCTAAAATATCTTTACTTACATGAAATCTATGTAGTACCACAATGTCCTTTAGTCATTACAGGAAACTAACTGGAATTTGAAAATCATAGTCTTTTCAGTGTTGTTATTTTTGTGAAAAGTATTAACCATGGCTTCAACACCCAAGACACATGAACTCTGAAATTTCCATAACAGTGAGACTGGGAAAGAAAAATAATGAAACAGTACTGAAGCAAAATCCTTAGAACATAAGAACATGAATACAGGAAAATGATTTCACCAGTTGAAATGTATTCTGCTTACATAAAATAAATCCAAATCCATACCTTCCCCTGGAGAAACCTACCAATGTTTTTGGTTTTATAAAATGCTTTTCTATTCCCTTTTCCTATTTGGGAAAAAGAAGGAGTCCAGAGTGAACAAAATATGCTGGTATGCCATAATAACACTTCAGCAGATATACCAGAATTTCCCATGGAGGGCATTTGCAATGCAACAGCAGTAATCAAAATTCTATACCAGTGCCTCTGAATTCCCATTTCAACCACAACTCATACTTACATGGAATATGGACTGATCATGAGAAAACAGTAAAACTGACTGTACACGAAGTTCTCTGTAGGCGCGAATAACCTGAATAGAAAGAGAATGCTACATTTATCATTCAGTTCTTTCATTTCTAGTAATTCATTATGTTATGACTACATAATATAAGAGTTTAACGTGTTTTAAGTGAAATTTAAAAGGTCTGTAAAAGCAGAGGGATAATGTTTGCAGACTCATTAATAAACCAAATAGAGTGCAATCCACTAATCGGGAATAAGAATTTGAAGCGACTTTCCAGACCTGGTACCTACCTGTTCTTTATTTTCTGCTGTGTTGCCATCACATCATAGCACATCCTGATTCTTGCATATCTGAATGTTGTGAGTGTAAGTGTTTCTGGCCTTGCAATGAAAATAAAACTTGATGCCTTGTGACTGAAAGAAATACAGGTTCTCCTGATGATATCAGGGCATACATTTTCATATAAATAGCTGGCTATTGCATCCTCAATGTTTTGCTAAAATCAGTTCAGTATATTAAAATAGCACACAATGTAGATGTCGAAGATAGATGAGAGATTATTCTTATAGATGCCAATTGCTATGACATGAAGTGGCTCCCAGCAGAATGAAGTTAGAATGAGAGGACTTCCATGCTGTTTGTGAGAAAGTGAGGTGAGCCCAAGTGGCAAAACCAGAACACCAGGGCTGGGAAGCAGGAAGCAACTACAGGAGAGGTGTATGGGAGAAGGGAGGAACATGCAGCTCTGATGTGAAATGGCTGCATTTTGGGCACAACACCTGTAGATGGGAACTTAAGCAAAAGCATGACGTATTTGTACAACAAAGCAAGCTGGTGAGTTCACAGCTGATCGTAATAAAGGGGTGAAACACAGCAGTAAAGACAAAAGAAAGGAAGATTCCACAGTTAATATTTACATTATGGAAATCTCTACCTGGACAGGAGAACAGGACCCAAATATGCTGACAAAACCTTCTTATCCTAGTCCATTAACATGCAGGGAATCCACCAAAACTTATGTAGCATTGAGAAAAAAATAAGTTTTATGGAAAGCTGAAGAAACAATGTGTTAGGTTCTGTGATAAAAACTCTGCACCCACAAAGGAGCACAGAGACAAAGAATGGCAGGAAGACCCCAGATAATCCCCTGCCAGGCTACTCCCAGGCCCACCACAGGAGTCACAAGCCTAGCAAAGGCTCACCTTTGCAAGCCCAGAGGAAGAGATGAACACAATGGCAGACAGGAACCAGGCAGGAATTTGGTTCATCTGTGGAGGTTTTTGGAAGTCCTGGTTCATACAAGGAAACAGGAGCATTAAGAGCAGAGAGAAATTGTCTGACATTCAAAGGCAAAATGGAGAAAATAAATTTGTCTTGACATTGAGCAGAGAGGGGGTAGGAGCCACATGTCATAGATAAACCCAGAAAATTTGGTTGAAGTCACTGCTTATTTTTATCCAGTTGATTTGGATTTGCAAAAGAAAGACCCTGCTGAACATGAAAGACAGGTATGCTTGAGCATGTAGATATGATGCTGAGTACTTAGAGTAAAATAATTTGCTGTGATGAAAAACTGTGTCTGTGCAGGAAAACTCCTAGCAAGAGTGTTTTTGGGGTTTTTTTTATAACTTTACTAAAGTTATAGGAAATGACATTAAAATGTAAGTGAACAGGTATTTTTACAGATGACAAGTGGATTCAGGAGTCCAGTAAGGAAACAGGAATAATATAAGGTTGGCATCCAGGATTCTGACAGTATTTAGTGACTGAAAGCAGAAACTGGGAATTTTGAGGAATGCATTTTGACTGACTTGTGCCACAGAAGCTTCTCAGAAGTGAAAGACAACCCTGAAGAAGCAGAAATGCAGAGGTTTTGACTTACAAAGTTATTGCTTACTTCCAGCATTCCTTATTAAGATGCCCATCCTCATGGATTTCTGAGCATGTTTTGCCTACATGATATTCAAATATTCTTGTGTCTCATAGCAGAGAGAGCCATAAGCCTATCAGCTCGGTGCCCAGCAACAAGACCTTCCCTGGCTAAACAATGTAATACCAGCTTGGGGTTATCGGAGTGTGTAGGTATAGCCAGGTGGCTTATCAGAGACCTTGAACTTGGTACATGGTTAGAAAGACTGCTTGATGCTTTTATCACAGATGTTTTTTTGCTTGGAGTGTTCTTCCTGACTTGGCCTAAATTCTTATCAGCATATTATTGTACATACCAATTAAAGTCAGGCAGCCTATTAATGGGAAGCTGATTACCATCTATCTTTTCAAATACTTATAGAAAAAATATGATGGGAACTATATAAAGAAATTTGATATTTGTTACTGGAATTTTATCATGCAGGACTTCTTCACTTCTGTGCAGGCAACAGAGCTAACAGGCAAGTGACAGAGAAGTAGGGAAGAGAGGTAACCTGTTGGAAGTAGGAAAAATGTCCATCTTTTCATGGTGAATTTAAGCAGTGTTTTGAAAAGTCTGCAAAGAAATTAGAGGTCCTTTCAAGTGACCTAGAGACATTGTCCTTGGTGCTGCTTAAGGACAGTTATCTGTATACAAAAATGAACTATCATAGTGCTGTCCTTACTGCAAAAGATACTCCTTTCATCATTCCTATGTCCCAGGATGCTGGGAAGATATTTTTTTTCTTTTCTTCTTTTTGTTAGCTCATTCTTCTTTTGTTTCATCTTCATATTTTGCTCTTTGAATTTTTATCTATATATACACATACAACATACATAATACACATATCTATATATACACAGCATATCTATATATATACATGCAACACCACCATGTACCAGTACAGGCTGGGGGCTGACCTGCTGGAGAGCAGTGTGGGAGAAAGGGACCTGGGGGTCCTGGTGGACAGGAGGATGACCACGAGCCAGCAATGTGCCCTTGTGGCCAAGAAGGCCAATGGCATCCTGGGGTGCATTAGAAGGGGGGTGGTTAGTAGGTCGAGAGAGGTTCTCCTCCCCCTCTATTCTGCCCTAGTGAGGCCACATCTGGAGTATTGTGTCCAGTTCTGGGCCCCACAGTTCAAGAAGGACAGGGAACTGCTTGAGAGAGTCCAGCGCAGAGCCACTAAGATGATTAAGGGAGTGGAACATCTCCCTTATGAGGAAAGGCTGAGGGAGCTGGGTCTCTTTAGCTTGGAGAAAAGGAGACTGAGGGGTGACCTCATCCATGTTTACAAATATGTAAAGGGTGAGGGTCAGGACGATGGAGCAAAGCTTTTTACAGTAATGACCAATGATAGGACAAGGGGCAATGGTTGCAAACTGGAGCACAGGAGGTTCCATGTGAATATAAGGAGAAACTTTTTCACTGTGAGAGTGACAGAGCACTGGAACAGGCTGCCCAGAGAGGTTGTGGAGTCTCCTTCACTGGAGACATTCAAAACCCGCCTGGATGTGTTCCTGTGTGATGTACTCTAGGTGACCCTGCTCTGGTGGGGGGGTTGGACTAGATGATATTTCGAGGTCCCTTCCAACCCCTAGGATTCTATGATTCTGTGATACATATATTTCGTGCAAAATTATCTGTGAATCTATGTGAAATAAAAATATAAAATGCATCAGTTATGTGTGAATATACAAATATATGTGTCTATACTGATCATATATATAAGAAAATGTTCCCAAATTAATATATCACATGTTACATAATATGATATATGAATGAACAGGTGGAAAATTTCTAATCTGTCTTTCCTAATACAGCATTCTGCAAGGTGGGATTTTGCATTTTACAGACCCATCATGGCATGAAACAGAGCAATGGGGACAAGGATGCAAATTAATACAATGATAGGTCATAAGACATATTAATTATCTACACTGGATGAAGAATAGAACTAATATTCATAATATTGAGGAAATTCTGTAACCTAGTTACCCTTTTCTCATTTATCCAATTCATCTGTGAAACTCAAAGATGCAGGATACACAGGAAAAACCAGCTGAGTAATATTAAAAGATGAGCTTAATCGCTTTTGAAGAATGATAAAATTAGAAGGTGATGTGGAACAGAATTTATGAGGACTTTGCACTTTCATATTTAAGACGTAAGCTGATCAGCAGTCGGGGTCAGAAAAGCAAATCTGAGTCCACTTGTGAGTATCTGCCTATTTGGCAGGTATCCTACTTCTGAAACATTAATTTCTGGCAATTCTTAGAAGGTATTTTCAAGAAAGACTGTGTCATTAGTCTATTTCAGTATGTAAACTTTTATGACAGAAAAGTTTTGGAATTTGTATATATTTATTGAAAACCTCTACTTTGTTTAAAATTCTTTGAATGACAAAATAGAAATAAACACTGAAGGAATCTTGATATTGGTGATTTAAAATCTGTGTGAACCCAGCATAACATCCCCCCAAACCCAAACATTCTCAAGGTTATGATGTCTCTCTTCTCCTGGCTGTGCCCTCAGAAAAGCCTTTCTGCGGACCTGTTTCCCTAATCATGGCCACACCGCCCTAAGGGCAGAAATAATTGCAATGGGTGGTGGTAAAGATGTCTCAGTACATGTTTAGATGATTTTCATATGGACTTTTGCTCACAGATACAAATCACGTTTGCTGACCATTCAACCGTGCTTTGTTATATCCCTAATACTGTAAGTCACAGCTCTCCCCATGCTTTTCCTTGTTAGTTTTTCAGGAGGCAAAATCCAGGCAGCTGGTTCCTGTCCTGTGGTCACACTGTTGGCTGTGGTTTTTCTCTTGTGTATCTATATGCTGTGCCAGCCAAAATTTACCTACTACTGCTTTCACACAGACCTCATAATCACTTTGACAACATATGCCGAATTCTCTTGCATACCCTATTCATGAAGCAATTTCTCTCCTCTCTCACTCAGGTCAGACCTACCTGCCTACCACTGAACTCCAGCAACCAGTCTGGGGTTTCTGAGCCCAGGGGGACACACACAAAGTTCACTCATAAACATCAAATAAATGTTTTGAAGTTACCAAAAAGAGGCAAGTATATAGATGTATTTCTAATTGCATTTGGAGAATTTGGGTTTATATGCTGATCATCAGTAGTTCAAACAACAGAAGTAAAGATCAACTTTTTATATAAGCTCTCTGATTCAACTGAATGGCTGCTTATTACCAAATTTAAATTTAGGATTCTACCAGGTGTGACTGAGTGTTGCTATTAATTGTAGATTTCTTTTTCATACTCTTACAGGAAATGCATTCTTCAAGTTTTACAATTATATTAACTGTGAAGTCTTTTGCAGTTAACATACAATGATTCTTGGCTATTTATAGAGTGATCCTTTTTTAAAGCAAAATGTTTCATCTGTGATTTCATCTGTCTGAATCACAGACTTTCAAAACCAAGATTTTACCCTTTGTATTTGAAAGAATATATATAATTTTTCTAGTATCTTTAATTTAAAATAAATTTTCATAGTTTCCTCTGCATTTTTTTACATTTGATACCTATAGTTATATAAGCAACTGGTTTTGTTTGACATTAATCACCTTAATGCTCATAGCCCTCAATAATGAAAAATTACTGAAAACTGAAGATGGTCCAAAATTAGAACTTCTGGATCTAACATAAAATCTTTCTCCAAAACATTAAGCTATTCAGCTTTCAAGAGTCATAAAGTACAACTCCAACATCCAGGACACCTGGTAGTGAAGTTGTGTTACTGACCTGTGGACAGAAACCAGGTTGTGAAGAATGATAGTTTGGTTGCACGTTCAAGGTAGCTGAGTAACAGACACTTCTCCTGAGAGGACATCCATACTCTGTCAGAAGGAAAGGCTTCTTGGTGTGCCCCATGGGACTGCAGGAAAGGCCAGATGGGGCAGTCAGACCCATTACTGGCACTGTCCCATATCCACAGGCCAAAGTGCCCATACATTTCTTGAGATGCCCGTGGGAAGTGCAGGGATGAGGTGGTACCTGCATAGTTTGTAGTGAATGAGCAGTTGTAATTGTGTTGACTGCCTACCTGTTTAAAGCTCTGTGCATGCTTGAGAGTGGTGTGGGTTAAGAAATGAAGTTCCCATAAAGGATTCTTCCCAGACATGCAGTTTTAGGCTCAAGGCCAGGATTTAAGGATTTAAGAAGAGACCATCACCATTAGCTCTGTGTATGAGAAGGTAGCCTCTCTGCTCAAAGCCCTCAACTAGAACTGTTTTGTGATGTTCTCAGTGCAACTGGCAAGAAGGAGCCCATACCTGCCCTCATGTCGTGGGGACCCTCAACTGGTTGCACCAAGGAAGGTGTAAACTGATGCAGCCTTTTTTCCCTGTATAGATAGATCCTGTTTTGGAGGACAGAACAGAATGTCTTTCACCTTACATGTCCAGCAGAGATAAGGTCCTTCTGCTCAGGCTTGCATCTCATTCGAGCAACGAAACCTCTGCCACAGTAATGCTGACGAGAACATAATTGCTTACGTGAAAGAGCATTGTCGAGATATGAGACATGCTGTAATGAGGCTTCAGTGAGGTTAGAAGTGTTGACATACCAATAAAAGCTCCATGTAAAAATGTTTAGTTAGTATAAAAGACATTGATGAAAAATTTAAGGAAGGACTAGATGTCACGATGGTTAATCCTCCTCTCTAGTATCTGACCTCTGCAAGGCTGGAAGTAAAATAAGTTAAATGAACTCTGCATAATTCCTGGTGGTTATCTGTCACAAAACCACCACGTGATTCATCACTCATGTCAGCCCCTTTGGGGGAGGCTCTGCTGGGAGAGCAGAGGGCTGTGACAGACCAGGACCACAGCATAACCCACTGGAGACTGTGTGAGAGAGGACATTCATACCATACCTGCCTACACTTTGTCTTTTTTTCCTGCTGATGTTGTTGGCTACAGATTCTGGGTGTTTGAGACAGAGTCATTTGCCGTGCTCCAACTTTGAGGAAGAATTTTTCAATTTTTGACAAGACCCTTAGAATCACATTGCAGAGGAAAGGGTGTATTATAATTATCAATATCAATAGTAATAAAAGTTTATTAAAGGTCATTAAAATGAAAGGGGATGGCTATAGATCCCATCACTCTGAATTGACTCCCTCCTCTTGTGTTAATTAGAAAACTCAGATAATGGTTCTATGGGGGAGTGCAAGGGAAATTTAATTACGAAAGTTTAATGGGCCACTATCTACTTCCTGCCAGATTAAAAACTGATGATTTACATTATTTTAGATACTACTGTGGGCTTGCTAGCAAAATATGTTGCAGAACAAAGAGTAATGCAAGAATTCATCCAGAATATTTTGCTCATTTTTAAAACAAAGCTGTAATAAGGCAGACCTGAAAACCAAACAGCTGTGACAAAGCCAAAACCTGAAAGGAACTACAAGCAGTGTTTGTTTCTTCATTTTATTTTTTATCATAGCCAAATGTAGAACACATTTGAATAGGCAGAAATGCCTATCCCCTCAAAATGAATTAAAAAAAAAGCCAATCCAAATTAACTATTAGGTCATTTATCAGTTACTGAGGAAAGCTAGAAAAGTCACTCTGTTAATTTTTAGAAGTTCTTGGATTGGAATTTGTGTTCACAAACATACAGTCAAGCTCTACAGTTCATGGTCTTCATCCCATCAAATTTCATGGCAGTGTTCATGTACAGATATTTACTGAATTATTATGTAATATTTTTGTCTTAAAACATAAGTGCTAGAATTTAATAAATCAAAATGCTTATGGCATAAGTGTGAAACAGATAAAATCAGATGGCTTTAAATCCTCATTTTCAGATGACCTAGACACCCAATTTATGGGGAATTGTGCCTAGTTAGAACCTCAAAATTATTCACATTTTGGAGAAAGTTGAAACCTGGAACCTGAAGTTAGTGGCTATTTTTGAAATATTAGTCTTCATTGCCTCATTAGGAGTGATAATTCAGCCAAGCCTACAAAGCAACTCAAGGAATCTTTCTTCAAGTCCTCTGTTCTACCTGCTGGTTCCATTTAATGCAGAGGCTTATTATTAAATTTCTGTTTTCATTTAATGCAATGATTTATTATAATTTTAACTTCTCTCCTTAACAAGCTCTATTTAGTGAAATCACTGTATCGTATTAAAGTGTGATTGATATAAATTTGCAGTTGCATTTTTTTTAGAATTAAATGCTTAACTTTAAAGGGTTTTTCTACCAAAAAATGTGGAGCAAAAATGTGATGTATCAAATGCTATATTTTAAAATGAGGGTAAAAAAAAAAAAGAGAGAAGAAACAGAAGAAGAAACAATGCCCAAAAGCAAAAAGCAAAAAAAAAAATCTAATGTACTGTTTCCTTTTCTGGATAGGTTTTGGTGTCCAAAAGTTGAGAACTCAGCATTATAAAACCAGGGCTGGTTGTCAGTTCTAATTTAGGTAGATGTAGACAGTTTTGTACAACAGCTTTGTGGCCCGGAGCTGTCTGTCTTACAGTCAGAGGCCCACTGTGTCAGCTGCATGTCCTTGAACATTTCAGGTAGAATGTAGCTTTAGGAATTGCCATCCTCCTGGACTTCAGGTGTATAAACAGTCTCTTACCTTTACTAATTGATTACCAGGTAATGAAACAACATAAAAGAGAAAAACAAAACAAAACAACGTCTTTGAACAGCATTGTTCTTCACATTCTTCTAAGACCTTAAGCCATCTGGGTGTACACGAGTTGGGAAATACTTGTTTTTCTTAATCTTTTTCACAGAAACAGGGTTTGCTTACCTGCTCTGCAGTTTGGATCTCTCATTGTACTCATCCATAGAGTACAGATGCCTTCAGAAAATTCTGTTTATGCAATGGATATCAGTTAAAGCTAAATACATTTGCATCAACATGGAATCCAGCTTTTACTGAGCATAACAGCCTTCTGTCTTTTGAAAGTGCATCCAAATTTGTAAATAGCATTAAAAAAAAGGCAGGGCACTACAGATGTCTAGACTTCACTTGTCTAGACTTCAAATATGTAATGCTGGATAGATATCAAAATCGAGTGGATGTCTTCAGAAATATAATTGAGAAGATCATGCAGAGGAAGATTCGCATACCTTGCCTTTTACTTGCAGTGAATGATTCGCGGCTAAGCTCTGTAAAGTATTAGTCAGTTCACATCATTGTAACCACCAAACCTCAGGAAAAAAACCCTTACTTTTGGAGAAGTTGCTTACTTTATTAAGACAGCTGTTACAGCTATAAGAATTCATTCCATTGGTAATTTATATAAAGAGAGGGAGACAGAAAGAAAAAATATTGAAGTTGATTTCAGGAGTGTTGTTTGTTTTGTTGGTTTTGTTCTTACTGTGATCCTTTATTTGATTAAGATAGCACCATAATTAGTCTCAATGCACTAATAAGTTGTTGTTTTTTTCCAGACACTTAATAAGGACCGTTCATTCTCCAAGGGGATTGCAACCTGAAATCTTGCTGAAAGTCTGGTGCTACAACAGAGGACAAAGTGAAAAGAAAAGAGGTGAATTAACTGGGAAAAATGCCAGTTACTGTCTTGATCACATGAGTGACCATATGCTAAATGACATTTTAAAATGAATGGATGCACAGTGTGTTGATTTAGTTGCTTTCATTTCCCTTTTCTTTCTTGTTTGATTGTACGTGGTGCAGTTGTTCCACATGGCAGTGTCCACTGTTTCCTTACCATATCCACTATTGTGAAAGTAATTGGAATGTGATCCAGCCTTTGAGTGGCACTTATTTTACTAAAATGGGGGATTAAAAGCCCTACTAAAGTGATACGGAACTATAAATGTAAGGCCTCTGCACTCTGAAGCGTTATGGGCCGGAGCTTCAACTAGAACAACTGGTGAAGCTACTTTAATATCAGCAAAACCCTTCTAACATATGTATGCTAGTGAGGGATCTCATCCCTTTATGCTGGTGGATTTGCCTATTGGCATAAAGTTGGGGTTGGCTGAAAAGAGAAGCCAGTTATCTTTTCTTGGCAATTCCTGAAAAGACAGACACTTAGTTGAGCATAAATGTGGATCTGGCAACCTTTATGCTCTGGGTTGTGTCAGATCTTGGGATACGGATCTGATCCTGCAAGATGGTGAAGAGGACTCATGTACTGCCCATCAGGTGGGGCTCCTCCTGCCAAGTCTGTGCACAGATGTTACATGGGCTTCCCACTGAGAATTCAAGTGGAGAGTTCCAAGTGGAGAGCTTGGCAATCAAATGCTAAAGCATTAAGATGCAAACTCGTTGTGTTCTTTTTAGCAGAAGAAATCCAGAAATCTGGATCTAGTACCAAAGATGGAAAAAAATACCTAACTGTGGCTTGATGCCAGTTTTATTGGTATAAAGAAGTTTGTCTCAATATTTATGGGAGTCTCTCCAGTCCCCTATGCTTTGTCTACAGAATACTTATGGGGTTTTTTTTCACATAAATAAGTAATGCTAAATAGTCATCAAAACAGGATTCAAATATTCATTTTTTCAGCTGGTTCTATGACAGATGGCAAAAGAAGGGATGAATGCACAGATAAATACAAGTATAGGGAATTAATATGAATCTGCTCTACGTTCCTGGAGAGAAAGTAGTTAAAGAAGATGACTCTTGCATAATACCAGATTATTTAAACTGAAACCTCTGTACGGGAACAAAGACCTTTTGTTATGTGTTTCTTAAATCTAATCACCAGAGGATTGCCAGCAGGGACTGAAGAAATAATCACGAAAGCTAGGGTTCCTTACAAGTCAAACCACAGGATTTTTTTTAACTGCATATTGATTTTGAACAAACAAATTACCTAGACAATTAAACAAGTTAAACAAAAATTATACTGTTTCAGGCAATTTTCCACACGTGTGCTGACCTCATTTGGGGAAATAAAGCATTTTGCATTTTATTACCCAGACTGTCAATGAAAAAATATTCCAGTAATATCTCATTAATAGTTTCATTTTCCCAAACATTGTACAAAGTCACAGCAATACAATGCCAAGTCAATCTATCCATTTGACCTTATATAACCTTCAGGGAACATTAATAAAATTCTGACTCAGATATGCCCTCTGACAGTCTCTTTTTAGGCATACAGGTGCTTAAATGTCCTTTACATCCTACTGAATGGGACTTATGTTTAAATTTAAGCACAAATGTCAATACTTTTCTGGACAGAGATGCTCGCTGGAATGAAGGCTTCTGCATCAGAATAAACATAGTGGTTGATAAGAGTGTACACAGAGAATTTTGATTCAGGTTTACACAGCCTGTGGTATCATGAGGTTAGAAAATCAAATTGCTAGAGCAATTTAGCATATTCCTGTACCACCACCTGTGTTCTACTGTTTGCACAGTTTCCTTCTTTTTAAGACACTCAACATGTATTATAAAGTATTTCTAAAGATTTTCAAACATTTTTTTCAAGAATTGAGTTTTGTCAGTGAAAGAAAGAGAAAAAGAGCTTTTACAATTCTCTGGCAAAGTCATTTAGGACTCCCAAAGGAAGACTGGAAAAATCTATCAGCTATTGTAGAAAGTGCATTATAGTGGAAGGAGCTTAGCATGAAACACATACAATCAATGATGAGATACTTGAACTTCACTTGTACAGTTATCTCCTTAGGGAAGGTATTCTGTAAGGTGTTGAACTGCTTTTTCCAAGATCAAGAAGCGAAAGAAATAAATGAAAGTGATATTTTTTTTTAAGCCTTGTCAGAGCATGGAGGAGTGTGGCAGACTGTTCCTGAATGCTGTGATTTAGACTCACCAGGGCAGTTGCAAAGGCTCAGTCACTGGTCATACAGGCGTTATCGGATCCTAGGTAGGTAAATTAGATGTGGGAACGGAGAACTTTTGAAGTGTGATGTTCTCTCATTGGCAGGTACCCTGTTTTGTTTTGGCACGTTCCTTTAGCTCGTTTGTGCAATGGGAAAAGTACCACTGATAATAGTTGACATTTTAAGAGTTAATTTTCCAAACCCGACTGCACAGGTCCTGCAGATTCTCCTCACACTGTTTAGCAATGCCTGTGTCCTCCTCTGGCTGCTTCTGTGATCTATCTAACGATAAGGGCAGGAAAACCAGGACTGCCTTAGCCAAGACTACTGAACTATGTGGCACCTTTATTGCTTTTGCTCTGTCCTGCTGAATTTTGTAGTCTTTGCTGTGCAGTGTCTCCCCTTCCAGAAAAGTGGGGAGGGTTCCTCAACAGATTTGTGCTTAAACAATGCTCCTGGGGGTTGAAGATACCATTTTTAATCTACTTGTATATGATTTTTGGATTGGTGACATAATGTTGCCTGAAATCCCTTAAAATAAATAAAAGACTCACCATGATCTAGTAATTAGATTTTTCTTTTTTCAGTGTTTGGCAGAGGGAAGGTCAGACTTTCAGACTCCACAGTCTTCAAAATACCAACTATTTTAAAATAACTCAATAAAATGATGCTTTCACAAATTGGTCCAAGGGAAGTATGTTCTATTCTGAACTTGACTGGACATAGTGCACTTTGTGTCTCATCTGGATGAAATTCTTGGAGAGGTGAGAAGAACAAGCAGGATAGTGTCTTGATTCAGAAGACATCTCAGGAACGAGTACTCATCCAGACTCTCCAGTACGGATGCATAAAGGGAAGTCAGATCACCGCTTTTCAGCCTCTTCCTGAACCCAGTGTAGAGGTTGATCAGAGGGCTACCTGATTGTTGATTGACAGAGCAGCCCTCCTGGTCATCACACTCAGGTGCTAATTGTTTAATAATAATAAAGCTAATTGCCTAACAAGGGGGTGGACCTTAAAAGGCAGGGCTCGAGGCACTAGGGGACCTTCAGTGCCTGAGCACTGGGGGAAGGAGCAGGACATGCTCTGTGAGTTGGATGTTGAGAAACTACTCAACCTATGATAGCAGCAAGAACATCGAGTGCTGGGAAGGGAGGCCGGCTCTGCACTCTCTGCACACCCAGCGCTCCGGGGCAGCTTGCTGCCAGCTTGGGATTACATCGCCTAGCTTCGTCTGGATCCCCAACACCCAGAAGAAGAGTACACAAGACCATATGGCTCTTAACTTACTAGAGCAAAGAGAACATGAAGAGTTGCAAAGTTTGTGAATACATCTTTTGATTACATTTTGATGTATTAATGTACTTCTAAAAAGTTATCATGAATTTACAGGGACACCTCCTAGCCTCTTTGAACTTCCTATTTCGAGAAAGATCCAGCTTTCAGCATAGACCACAAAGGCAGCTATGCCACCCCCAAGATCCCCACAGAAGAAGCTGTTCCTGCCTTAGCTACCCCAGAAAAGGAAGAGAAGAGGGGAGTGGGGAAGGAAAGGAGGCAGATCAGGTGCTTACTGTGCCAAACTCTTCCTATGCCCTGAAATGTCACCCTGGTCTTGTGCTCAGCACTGACAGAGAAGTAGAGACTGGCAGCTCATCCTGCCAGTCAAGCATTGAGCATACTGTACTGTGTACAGTAATAAACAGGGTTTCAGTGCTGGAAGACACTTAGGTAGAAGGCAGCAACTGGGAGATTTGCTCTGCTGCTGCAAAATAACTTTTGCCTAACCTGCTGGAGAAGTCTTAACCCTGTTGTGAACTGTGAGTTTTTGCACTGTGGCTGTTTGTGTAGATGTGAGTGCGAACACCAGTCAAGAATTCATGAAGAAATCTTCCTTGAGACAGTTCCTCAGTCAAATTAAATGGCACCTTGGAAAAGGGATCCCGCCTTCCATAAACCACCTGAAACTTTCTCCTGTACCTTCTGGTCAACACGATACTCTTCTAGACAGTGCTATCAACATCTCTATCCCAATAAAGCTGCTGGAGACAGAGTCTGGGAGACAAGGCTTCACTCACCCATGAAGAGGAAGAGCAAGTGTTTGAAGAGAAAATTTTATAACTGGTGCTGAGGACATGGGTCAGATATTGGATGATGATTAAGATATTCTGTAAATGGTAACAAACAGCTGCTGCCTTAATGTCCTCTTTAGGATGTATTAAGGAATCTGTTTAAGATTGTGTTTGGATTGATTATTTTAGTATTAATAGGATGATTTAACATATTTTGTGATCTAATATGCTTCTCAGTACTGTGTCTAACTTGTTGATTTGATCTAGCCTGACAGATGAATTGCTCTTTTCATAGGTTAGTAATTATGTCTTTGGTGACATACAGTTTTCAATGCTATTTTTGTTTAAGTAACTTAATAGAAGGAATAAAATCAGAGCCAGGCATATTTTTTCAGTAAGTAAAACAGGTCTCAGACCTCTGATGTCCTGGGCATAGATCAGCCAATCAGCTTAAAAGCTCCCCCCAATAAGCCCTTTGTTTTCTCACAGGAAAAATATGTGAACTGGAAATTTACTTGAAACCACCACAATAAATATGTTTGTTCAGGGAAAATTAAAAGAGGTGAAGCGAGAAGCCTGACATGACTTCAGTTTTGAGGAAAAACCTGTTTGTGTCTAATACATTGCAGAAATTGCTCAAGAACATTTTGTCCTTGTGTAAGGATTGCCCTGTAATGCTGCTAATGTCCTTAGGTTGAGACCTTGGGTTATCGGCTGTGTATGTGCCGATCATGCAAGTTAAAACTGATTTTTTTGAAATGTAGTTTTTATCTTTGTGGGTTCATGACACTTGTTCCTTGAAGCCAGATCTTCTCCTTCCACTGCATTTTCTTTTCTGTCTGCTTTTGGCCTGACTTGCTTCCACTGTGGGCTGAACGTGCTTCCCAATGGCAATGAAACCTCCAGATGGCACATTACCAACTTCTCATAAATTAGAACAGGAGAGATGTGTAAGGCATTGGAATTCTTTGAGGTTTAGGTTTATAGGGATTACAATAAATTCAGTCAGATGGGAAGGGTCATTATGTAGTGGTGGAATGCAGATATGATTGTGCTACTTTTATTTTTTTCTTAAAATTGCCATGAGAGAATCTTTTGAAGGCTGAAGAAAGTGTTCTGCACTTGGAGGTCTCTGTGGTTTCACAAATGCAGATTCTGCAAGAAAGGGAATTCAGAGCTGGATCAGAAAAAATGAACTTATACTCACAATTGCAATACTTTTATACATCGTACAAGGCATGCAAGCCTTGATTGTTCAGACTCTGACAAATAAAGACCTCGAAGCCAGGTCAGGGCAAACCACAACTCTAGTTAAATATGGTATAAGCTTTCCCTAAAAAAGGGCTGCAGAACAAGAGCCATTCAGTTCAGGCAGGACAGCATATTCATGCCACACCGCAGAATCCTTTCCATTGGCAGGCTCAGAATCAGCCTGCCTGATTAGGAATTTGCTCCAATTATTAAGAGACAATCAAAGTAAAGCAAAGTCGTGAAAAATGTGAGATGAAATAAAGCCCTCTATTCTGAAGAAAAGTGGAAGAATAAAATGTTGTATTTCTTCTTCTTTGTTTCACGAAGGGTCAAAACATTGTTCCTCCTAATCACCTGGTTAGGCTCTCAAATGTATTCCTGTTAAGTGGAATTCTTTGCTAATACTGTCCTGATTAATTAAGAAGCAATCTTTCCCATTCACTGTCATCA
>VZRW01001433.1:357065-369565 GCA_013398125.1 Aegotheles bennettii
GTCAAATTTGGGAAGGGCATGACTACGGGAAGGATATAGACATGTGTAAAGACCTGATACCATATGGTCTCTGTTTAGGAAGGACTGGAATGATTAGCAGTTGCTATCAGGAACCTTGAGATTGAAGAAAAACATATAAAAGCTGAGGCAAATATGCAGGTAGACTTGAAAACACACAGGTGGGTTCATATTAAACTGACATTTTTGGTGGGATGAAGTAAGCAAAAAGATTCAGTAGAGACAGGATACAGTATGTAGACCTGTGCTGAGTGAGGCAGTTTTGAAACTAACACATAGTTGGAAGTTAATATGGAATAAGAACTGAAGAATAAGAATGAAGGAATAAGGAGTTTTGAACAGAAAGGGATGTGAGCTGGGTGGCTTTTGCTACTCCATGGAGCTCAGGCAAGGCCCTCATATAAATAATGCTTTATTTTATATGGTGCTGGTTTTCCTCAGTTTAGATGCTTTAGCGTGTATCATTGTAACTATAAAAAAAACACCACAAAAGCATTATGGCATATTTCTTTATCACCAGAGCCAGTTATGAATATAATTTTCCTGAAAATTGCACAACTAATGAAAACAAAATCCAGCAACAGAAAATTTCCACTCATAGCTTTTGTTGCTTCTTGTGAACTCTGTCACATACAAGCACATGCACAAGAGGTGAAAATCAGCTGGAAGTTGATAGTATGAGCAACCTTTGCTCAGTCTAGAAAATAAAAAGCACCATAAATATGAGGGCAGTGTGTGATAGTTCAGTGCTTTGAGCTAGATCAGCCTGGGGATAGTGCTAATTTACATTCTTAACACTTACATTGGGTTTTACTGTACTTCAGTGTTAATAAAAATGGCTAATTAACTGAAACACCCCCAATATTGATGGTATACTGTAAATGTCACCTCTGAAATACACAGCATGTTCTTAAAGCAACACATTCCTGAAAGTGCTGGCAGTCCCTGGAGCAGATTCTCTTTTGCACAGATTTGTGCCAGGGGAGCACACCATTGTGTTCAGATCTGAAGCTGCAGTTCTGCCTGTTCCTTGAATGGTCACAATAAAATTTCTGTGGGAAAATTCACAGAAGGCCAGCATAACTCATTGTTTCGCTTGCATAGTAATTAACACCTCAAACAGCAGCAAGGCAGCCGCCTATTCCTCTTGGCTGAACGTTAAGCTTGACCTCTCCTCCCCTCTCCCCTCAGTTCACAACTCCTCTCATCTTCCAAAATTATGTGAGAAATGATTTTTCATGCTATTTGCATGTTTTAGAGCATCCATCATTATCATGTGCACTGACAGCTTTATACTTCAGCTGTGACAGAGCTTGAAAAATGCTTGTCCTATCAATCAACCTATTGTAGGTTTCCAAAATGAGGTCTTCTGCAGCTGACATTTTCTTTTGTTTTTTCTTTTATTCTCTTCTCTTTGGCAACAATCTATGACCTGCTTTTGCTTTTCATTTAATTGCACATCTATAGATTTTATAACACTACATTAGAACAAAATACTTCTGACCCACTTCAGATTATTTGATTGAATTACTTTGCCATAAAACATCTACTTTCATCACAAATACTGACCTTAAAGTTATTTTAGTAACTCTTTACATTTCCACTGTGCTCAGCTTCACCTCCTCACATCATTTATGCACATTAATTTCACTCTCACCTCTCAGTCCAAGGTAATAAAATAGGGTTTTCCTAATTTTACAAATATTTGCATTAGTAATNAATTAATTTAACATTAATAACACATTAATTTCATTAATTAGGGTTTTCCTAAGTTTACAAATATTTGCATTAGTAATTCTAAGTGGAAGTAACATTAAACTCAGTAAATCCACTGCATTATTTTGGAGTGTTCCTAAAGTCACTTTTAAAATGTACGTTTGCCAGCAAACACACTAGCCATTAAGACTTTGAAGCAGCTGAAGATCTTTTCCAGTGTTTACATGAATTTTTCTCTCTTGTCTCCTCATTAAGTAACAAGATAAAAGAATGTTTCATAGCTAACATTATGGTTTGTTGGCAACAAGCTGAAAGAAAAGCTTTTTATTTTACTTTTAAAATGTTCCACTAGGCAAACTTCTCTACTCTACATAATGTAAAGTCTCAACCTCATCAAAAAAATCCATAAAGAAACCAAAAGAGTAATTGAGATATAAGAGAACTTAAAAAATCAAATAAAACAAAAATTAAAAAAAAATCAAACCTGGTGCTAAAGATTTAGTTTCAGAAGTAAGTTGTTCAATATTACAGTTCAACTACATTTAACAAAAGCCACCCTCTGTGAAAACTAGGGGAAAGTGGCAGAAGTTTTGTTTATGGAAATAGTAGAAAGAATTAGTCATACTGTAAGAATAAACTGGGAAAACTTCTCCATGAAGTTTTGATTGAGAACTATGTCAGTATTCTTGTTTATGTCTGAGAATCTTCAAATTTTTAATTGCTGCAAGCCATCACATTTGCCAAAGTAGACAAACTGGAAATGAAAATATGCTGAAAAGCAAACCTACTAGTATTTCATAACTACTATTTTTGTATTGCCACATTTGAAGCTCTAGCCTAACCTTACTGAAATCAACGAGAGTTTTGCCACTGATTTGGTCAAGGCCAGGACTTCTGCTGAAATTTGTCCGCAGTCTAAATGTCTCCACAGAGTTAGCTCTTCCAGGGATGATACAGGTGACTTTGAGGCTAAGTTTTGGCATAGAGAACCTGTCCTCTCCAGTTACACAGCTGTCAGGTTGCAGCCCAACCTCAGCTGCTTTGTTTGTTGCAGAGTTGTCTAGGTGGTGATTTTAATTAGGGATTTAGTACAGAGTTATAAAAACATTTTGTTGGCAGGTGAGATTAGCCTTGTTTGCTGATGTCATTGTGGAAATATGCAAAGGACTAAATCCTGAAGATTTTATTCAGGGCTCAGAAAGCTAAGAAACCCATGAAGTTTATAGCAAGGATAAGTGATGCTACAGTCTCCATCCTGGGACTGGATAGGGGCTGTGGAGCTAAAGCCTGTGGCCAACAATATTCTCTCCACCCCCAAGTCCCCTCTGGGTGTCACAGCATCTCTCAGTCTGCCATGGAACAGGGTCAAGGAACAAGTGAAACCACAATATTAGAGCTTGTTTATTGTTCTCCAGTAGGTTTTATAATCAGAGGACAGAAAAGGTGAGTAAGAGCAAGAGCAACAGAGCAATTAGGAAGTACTGAACAATTGATTCAGTGTAATTCTGAATTTTAATCAAATGGGAGAATAAGCCAACTTTTAATCAAGATTTTCCATAATGGATTATTTTCCTAATTGAATGAGTTCAGGAGACAAACAAATACAGCCTAGTGCTCAATGGCATTCTTCAAATATTGGTAAGCTTTCAATCTCAAATCGCAGTGAAAGGCTCCGGAATAAAACCTCTACAGAACACAGCTGAAGGTTACATTCATCTTCTTAAAATAATCCGGGGTATGCAGGGGAGACCACTACCAAATTAATTCATATTTCAACACAATTATGCCTACTAAAATGAACACTAAGGAGACCAAGCCTAAAGGTCAGTTGTAGATCTAAATATAAAGCCAGATAACTTTTTTTTTGTTTTTACAAAAGATAGAGTGATTTGGAGAAATAATTTGCAGAAATATGGAAATTACTCTCAGTAAAGGTAGAAAAATTTAAAATCCTGAGATTTTTAAAAAATGTAAATAAACAGAACCCCTGACTGTGTTTAGGTGAATTAATATTTTTTAGAAAATACAGAAAAACATTTTATTTTAAAAAAATTGAAAATATACTTGCAGTCATGACTGAGAAGTATAAGTAGCATAGTTGTTGTATTGAATTGACACATTAGCCTTAAGAGGGAAAAAAATGTATTGTCAGTGCAGGTGACTAAAAAGTCTCTTAATGGAGTTTCCCCAAGGAGTGATAAATTTTGAAAGAGAGTAGGAAAAGATGAAATAAAGTCTATGAATTCTTACTCTCTACTGTTAAAGTATAGAGGGGTTCTGAGGGGAAAAGCAGTTTTATTTAGCAGTCTTTATGTTGATTTTGTTCAAAAGTGTCTTTTATTCTAGAGAATTATAAATTGCATAAAAAATATCTATTTGGAAATTTCTCACAAAAGTGCTTCTGCTTCGGGGAGCAACTTGGTGTCAGCTAGCAGGTTCCTTTAGGACACTTGTCCAAAAAAGGTAGGGAAATATTTTTTGCTCTGCCAAGGGAATTGGAAGTAGTGTCCTCCCTACTGCAAAATGCACCTTGAGATCTTTCATTATCACCAGCAAATGTGAGCCATCAGACTAAAGCTGATCCAGGCCAGTGGCTCCACAAGCTTGTTGGTTTAGTCTGGTGGTGAGAAGGACGTTTCTTACTCAGCTGCAGAGCTATTAATGTCATAGTTACATTTTCTTTGAAGGTCTTATTTTATATGTGCAATTCTTGACCTAAAAGTTTCAAATTTATGGCATGAGATATTTTGCAGCTCTGTTCAGAGAAAATTCTGTAAAATATTAAAGACAGAGTGATACTAGTATCTGGTTCTTTCTCCTTATTAAAAGCATCACACTGTCTTCTGGATTTTTTATTTTAAAGTCTGCAGCAGCTAATGGAAGACAATATGAAATGCATTTCTCCTTTATCAGAAATTGAATCCTATTTCTGTGTTCCTGTGGAGCTGCTTCTCTTTGGTATGAAAGTAACATTAACAAACTCCTGCCAAACCCATGCTATTGGATATTAGTAAATATTAATATTTGATCTGCATTTTCTTTTCTGTCTTCACATCCTCACAACAGTTATGACTGAAACAGAGCTGTATGAACAAGTCAAGAATGCTACACATTTTTGAGGATTTTTCTGATTGCTTTACCCCATACTCCAAGAACTTTCTGTTCAGCTGCATACCTACCAGTATACCTACACTTTACTATCACTAAATTATAGCACTGGGAAGGAGCTAAAGATGTAGAGAGTGATTAGGGATAAAATCTATGGTTTAATCATGAAATGTTGTAAAATCAATATAGAAAATGTACATCTATATTTTAATTAGTAGATAAGTCTAATTCTCATCTACATAAAAAAGCCAGTTGTCACCTGAGTAAATAAGCCTTTCCTCAAGAATACACCAGAAATAATAATCTTTTAATGTTAATCATAAATGTACCTGATGGTATGAATCAAATTCTGCCCTTAAGTACACACAGATTTTACTGCTTTAAATAGGAGCATGACTATATTCAGAAAACAATATTAATTAAATTAAAAGGTCTAGAACTTCAAACTGCTGTCAGTTCAAAATTTTGCCTAAAGACTAAAGAAAAATTGATTAAATAAAAAGTTTTATTTGAAAGTCCACTAATAACTGAAATAAAGAGAAAATTTTTCTACATAAATGCAAAAATGCAAAGGGATAATTCAGAACTGATATAATCACAAGCATTGCAATGTGTATACTGTGAATTTTTATTTACTAGCACGTGGAAAATGCTGCCAAGTGCTACAGCAAATGTCATTATTTGAACTGAAAGGCCAACTACTCTTTAAGCTCTGGAGTTAAGATGAAACCATCTATGGGTATTAAATAATCATATTTCATTAAAATATATTAAAAGAGTTGCAAATGATAGCTCTAGAGTTCTGCAGTCTCTATAACCAGATTCACTTATAGGTTAGTGGATGAACTGAGGACAAATGTGCAGGGATAAAAAAAAAAAAAAGGATAAAACCACTGAACAACTATTGCGTTGTTTGGGGCAAAAAATACCAGATGTGTATAAGGGACAGTCTAGTCCTTTATTGCAAAACGTCTGTAGTTTAACATTCTACCTGTGGCATTAGCTATAAAAAGGATACTCTTAAACCCCTAAGTAAGTAGGATAATAGTATCCTAAATCTAATAAAATGTGACATCAGATATCAGAAAATATGATTTTCTGCCAACCAGGCTGGTAAGCTACTTTATGTGACACTTTTCAAAAAGAGAACATTCTTCCTGTGTCTCTTAACATTGTGTCTGAGGGGGTAAACTGCCAGTTAGGGGACATGTGTGACGATGAAGAGACCCTCTGTGCAGCTGACATGTTGTCCACTCATGTACGGCTGCATGTCACCTCATTTTTGCTGTTGTAGGACCTGGGGCAAGTATTTGATGCAGTACTGGCTTTTTTCCGTCTCACTCAATATTTATTTTGTCTTGCTGTTTCCAAAGCTTTGTAAAACCACTTTGATAGGAAGAGGGTTTATTTTATTTTTTTATTTTTATTTTTATTTTTATTTTTTTTTTGTTTGCCTAATACCTTTCTAAGAGTGTAAGAGACCAAATACGCAAGACGCTTTGAATTCATAGGAGGCCAAAGATGTTAGCATCTTGCAAGTGATGCTCAGTACCTCACAGGATTTGTAATTGAATCTGGTGCATTTTGCTCCAATATAGAAGGCAGAAAACTAAAGGAAAGCTGTTGGACTGGCTGGGGGTCAAAAAAAGCCTGAACTGTGTGCAAGGAAGGTGTGTTCTCCAGGATGCACCCATTTTCCCTCAGCATGCACAGTTCCCCTTGCAGAAAGAAAATTTCAGAGGATAAGTAGACTGCAGAGTTGCCTTTCCATCTCATCTCCCTCACGCATCTACCCATGCTGGGAAAGTAATTATGTTGTTTCAGTCAGCCCATACCAGTCTCCCTTACTCATGGCACTGGTGAGATGGTGCAGGCGAGATGGTGCCGTCTGTCACATCTCCCTGGGAGTGAAGGTCAGAAATTGGACACAACTGAGGACCGAGCTGAGGCTGAACTAAGCCAAACAGACACAACTTGCTGGTGTCAGGATACACTTGATCCTTTTTCTGCCTCCAGTCCCGTCTATCCAAACAGCAGGAACAAAATGTCTCTATTTCACATCTTGAAGTGCACACATTTATCTTCATAAAACTTCTGTACTAGTTTAACTGGGATTGCTTGCTAATCTGGAGCTATAGTCCCACACTTCATGTTAATAAGTCATTCTGAACCCTGAAACGTACAACCAGATCTGTAATCCTCATCTGTGTGGTGCTAATTATTTTTTATTTTTCCTGTTAGATTAATAGCAGAAGTAGTAATTGAACTAGAGTCCTTTCGGTGGCTTTGGTTTTCCCTACCATAATTATGCCAGATTAAGACACAGAAAAGTAACTGTCATGCAACAGTTGAAGCTTTTTCATGTCTCCTTTGATTATACTGTAAAAACCTGCTTCCCTGAAACAGAGCTGAACTAGGAAGGGAGGGAGGCAGGAAGGGAGGCTTGTGTCTACACCTGAATGAAGACTGAAATGACCAAAGTTACACAATTTTTCAGAAAGAATAAATAAGTTTTGAGCTATGTATGTAACAGAAGACACACAAATATATTATGTAAAAAACATATATACAATATTATCAGACCAGCAGATAGAGGCAGCATTAGTCAAGAGAGTTCATTTTATGAAGCTCCTGACAGTTGCTGTCAAGTTAGTACTTGTACAGTCAGGATAGGATCATTGTATGGAAAGAAATGTGGAGAGATATGTGAGGAATTGCTGTTCTCATTCACTCATGACCATTTCACCTGCGCTCAGCCCATTAGGACACCAGTTTTGCAGTTCCTAGACATTTATACAGCTTTGGATATGTACTGTCATGTGCAAATGCAAAACCATTTTTTTTTTAGCATATGAAATTGAGAAATGAGGAATTCCCTTCAGTGCGTTGTTTGTTAGAAGACATTGGAAGAAGTACTTGTAGGTAAAGAATCAGGGTACAAATACAGTCTGGTTTCACCAGGATAAGGGTGGGAAAGTAGCGCTGACACCCTATTTTAGAACTTTTTATGAGGTATTTGGAGGATCACTTATCCATCAAATATATTGTATTTGTAAAGACAAACTGATATTACTATGAGGTATAAAAATTTTATCATCAGTCACCACAAATGACCCCATCTCCATTCTAGTCATATGGAATATTCTGCAAGTACTTGCAGTGCATTTTGAAACCTTAACTCACCTTATTACAAGAAGGCTTTCCTAATTGTAAGTCCACTGAAAATTTCCCATAGTAATAAATACTTCTCTCTCCATAATGGCTGCTTTTTGTACTTTGCATGCCTTAATATTTACATTCATGTGTTTGACAGACTTGATTATCCAACTGAATGGCATATACAAAAATAAAACATTTTTTGTCAAGGGCTAGAAACAATCTGCTTCTCTTTCATGACAGTTTGTAGAAAGAATTATACTGTAAATGCAGGTTGTGAGCTCATGCTATATGGGGCAGAAGGAAAGGTAGTGTTGGTTCTGCCCAGTCATTATATGAATTTAGAGCTCACATTTCGCCCTTCACCAGAGCTGATGCAACAAAAGGAACCTCTCATTGCTGTGCCATGTCCAGAAACCTGAGCAAAATAATTTTTTTGCAGAGAATAGTTGTCCCATCAAAAAACATCTTTGCAAAACCCAAGTGGCACAAGTGGGGCACAGAGATGACAGAACCCAGCTGACATACTTTCTCAGTTGTTAGTGGCAGTGAAGCTACAGGCATGACCCCTGTGGAAGGCTGAGTGGACATCCTTGAAGGTCCAAATAATATAATCCTGAGAGAAAGACAATGTTTATATGTTTTTGGTTTTGTTTTTGTTTTTTTTTCCCTTGAATGCTTTTTCAGAGGCAGCAGTTTCATTTAACTCAAAAGCATTCAGGACTTCCTCATCTTCATTTTTCCCATGTCTCTGTCAGTTAAGTAAGTTCATACCGAACTTGTAGGAGTGGCAGTTTCTGCAGTGAAAAAAACATGCCATAGCCCTACATCAGCCCTGTGGTCAGCCAGCGATGGCCTCCATGACAGGATGGATGTGACAAAGAGGGGCTGTGCTTTGACTTCACAAGTTTCAGCTGTTTCCTGACATCTCTATTAGAAATTAGCATTTTTCGTTTTATGACCATTTTAATTATAGTTTCCCTATTTCAGTTCTACTAAATATGAATGAAGCAGGTGAAGTGTAGCCCAGTTGGAGCATTATACTGTTTAGTGCTGGTTACTATCTTTAGCAGAGAAGCTGGAATTCATTCTCATCTCATTTGCTGAGCGCTCTATCATTAAAGTGTCATTGAGAACTGACACCACTTAATTTTAGCAGCTTTCAATTCTCGTTTGCAGCAAGAATAGCTTTAAATGGAGAGGAGTGCAAATTACAGAGAGAGGGATATTTTTACACCACACTCAGCATTTTATCAAACAAAGCAGCCTCACGGGGAATAGGGGACAATACATTATAAAACCAAACTCTCCTCTGATGCTGGTAAATGGGTATTTAATCTTCCTATTGCAGGCATCCACTCTGATGAGCCTGTAATGAATATAGTGCCTGGGACATTATCGGAGCTGTTGTGTTTTCTTATTCCCCAAAATATCCTTTAGTTTTTATTTCGGGTGTGGTCAAAAAATAAACTGGGGAGCTCAGCTCTTCCCTGCAGACCACTGAGAGATATGTACCTTCTTGCAGGCAAACCAGTTTGGGACGTATTTTCCCTTCTCCTATTCATTGCATAATTGCTTTTTCCTCCCAGTGCAGTTTGAACCCTTAGGGGGTTAAGAAAATCACTTACTTGGGATCGTGGCAAATTTTAACCCATTCAGCTTAGCTTCCCTGCCTAATTGGATGTAAGATATCCTCTTGCAATAGATCTTGAGATACTGCCTTTCTGTCGGAAAGCTGGTACTGAGTAGGTGCTAGGTTTACCTCTGTTATCTGTTACCTTCTGTCATCACTTATGTATGTGAAAGTTCAAGTTTCTAGCTCGCAAATTAAATCATTTTCTTGGAGTTAAGGCACATTTGGGATAGGCAGGTGGATCATAACAATTAATTTTGATGCCAGAAATACCAATAAATGCCTTTTTTTTTTAGAAGAAATGTTAGGATAGTTTTAGGTAAGGATAAACAAGTATTTCAAGGTATATTTACAGTGTTATAGAACTTGATGTTAATGTCTGTAACAATGTCACATAAGGTAGGAGATATCTGGAGTTCCGCAGAAAGTCAGTACTCTGTAGTCTGAGGTAAGAAACCCAGACAGTATAAGGACTCACACAGAACCTAGGGTCCCTGTCAACCTCCACTCTAAACTGTTGTGATGCCACTTGATTGAATTATAAGTATATTAATCCAGCTTGGGTTAAACGTCTTTTTACAAACACTGATGATTTTATTTATATGCTTTTCCTGATGGTTTTCACTGCAGGAAACGTTAAGAGTAATTGTATGCAAAGAATGCCTTAATTTGGGGATGATGTAGAATCATAAAATCATGAAATTGTTTTGGTTGGAAAAGACCTTTAAGATCATTGAATGCAACCATTAACCTTACTCCACCGAGTCCAGTGCTAAACTGTGTCCCTAAGCACCACATCTTTTAAACACATCTAGGGCTGGTGATTCAGCTACCTCCTTGAGCAGCCTGTATGAGAGCCTGTGAGGATTTTTGCCCTTCAGGTACTGATGTCTCCCTAATCCTTAAATTAATTTTAACATAATTTTTGCCCAAAATTTTTTTTGAGTTGAGACTTGATGATTATTATGTGGCTTTCCTCTTCTCCTACCTGCTGAAGTTTCTGGTGCACTTGCATGATGGTTGCTTACAGCTATTAACTCCTCTTCCAGGGGGTACCAGTGTCACGTTGCACATCTGGGGGTGGGGAAGATGCTGGTGACACATGCAGCTGAGCAACCACAGCCTGTTTCTTTTTTTGGAAAGAAAGAGGGGAAGAGGAGGAAAGTGCCCACTGAGAGTCCCATGACCCAGCTGGTGCCAGAGTGGGAAGGTGACGGGTGGAGAAGCTGTGAGGCAGCGTGCAGCTGAGTAATGAAATGATGATTTAAAATGGGAGAACCTGAAGGGCCAGCCGGGGATTGATGTTGCAATTAATTCTCCTAGTCTGATAATTCATTGGGTTACTACATTTTGACATGGTTGCTTGATGGAAGCTGCTGGGGGTGAAATGATGCTGAGGGTTGTTAAGACTCCAAGTTCAAAGGACTTTCTACTGTCCACTGTTAATTTCTCAGCAAACTATTTAATTCTGGGTTACACCTTCCTATGAAGATACAGTAAGACCATGACTCAAACTTTGATTTGAGTTGTTTAATTTATAGAAATATTTATTTCAGCCAACGTCAGTTTCCCAAGTTGCTTGGTTTGTTTTGGCTGGCTTTTTTTAAAGTATTTAAATTCTTTTTAGTCATTGCAATCTTTAGTATTTTGCTCTTAGTATAAGATGTTTCCACCTACAGAGTTTCATTGTCAGACTTTTCTCTGGCGTAAGTTTGTGTCCCCTTGAGCTTGCATTTGACACCAGCTCAAATAACATTGCTGCATCTCTCTTCATTGGTCCCTTTAGAGTTTTGTGTATCTCATTGAAGTCCCTCAGAAGATCCACTTTTCCAAACAATACAGACCTACTTTTTCTAACCTTTCCGACTACAGAAGACCCTTAACTCCTTGTATCATTCTGAATGCCCTTAGCTTTGCCTCCTTGCATTTTTATGATATTTTTACTATAAAAAGAAAACTGAGACCATACATTTTACTCCAAATTACCTCATTTTTTTCCTTTATTATTTCCTTTGGTTTAGATAGCAATTGATATATTTTTTTTCATTCTTAAATTATATTTCAGTTTATATTTTTTTAATTACTTCTTTAAACAGATACCTACCTAGTAAGACTGACTTTGGACTTCATGATAATGATTCTCACATTCATCCTCTGACTTGTATGGATTTCCCCTGTTTTATACTACTATAACTGAAATCAAACTCAGGTCTCTGTATAACCACGGTTGCATTTTGGATTTGTATGTTTCTCTCTTTCTTTTTAATACATCACATTCAAATTTTCTCCATCCAAAAGACCTTTTTCTTACATTACAATTTTACATCACCTGCAATTTTACATCATCTGAAATCATATGAATAGGTTGTAGAGGCTTGGTATGACACGGGACTCACAACTTTTTACTTCTTTGCAAAGTGTGTAAAGTCATAAAACAACTGTAAAACATTGACACCCCTGAGAACAGAGAGTGGTAATTGTGAACATAACTGTGAAGCGGAAGGAAGCTGGCCTGGTATCATTGAGATTGCTGTCAGCAGCAAAATCACCTAAACCTTGTGCGTTCAGCCTCTGTTCCTGCTGTGACAGCACAAAGCAGGATTGAAGAGACACTTGGCCATGGAAGAGCTACAATTTCAGACCAGCTCGAACAGCAGACAGAGTCATAACTTAGGCCATCAGAGCATATTTTATAGAAGAAAGGAATGCTGGCTTTTCACTACAAAATGTTAGTAAAAATCAAGTGGTTCTTAAAATAAAAATGTGCCAGTGTATTTGATGGATAAATGGGCCTAAACTTGAAACAACTTCAGTTTCAGACTCCTGTCTGAATTTTAAAGAGTTCCTATCTACCACAAAAGTAGTGTTT
>VZRW01001433.1:374565-393700 GCA_013398125.1 Aegotheles bennettii
CTCAGTACACTCTCCTGTAATGGAGAAACTCATAACTCATTTAAGTGTGACAAACACTGTGTGGATGTTGTTCCTTTCATTTTTGTGTTGTTCCTCTCTTTGTTGCAGTTGTTCCTAGATCAGTTGCTGCTCACACAAGGACTAGGTTTCCTGCCAGGTCCAGACCACTTTGGAATCATTTCTGAACTTGCTTTCATGCTGTATGTGTGACAGTTCTCTTCTAAAAGATACTTTTGTCTTTGGTGGAAAGGAATATGTTGGGTGGCCAAAATTTTCTCCTTATTGCTTTTGTACAGAATAGAGGAGACAATGAAAGACAGCTTAATGCTGTGAATTTATACAATATTTTCATGAATGAAAGTCCACAAGCACATAAGGTATGTGAAAATGCCTTTCCAAAATGTGCTGTGCTATAAAGTAGTTACGGCATGTAAGAAGTGAAAAGTCAGATTCCTTTTACGCTGGTGTAAATCCACTTTAACTGTCATATTCAACAATGCAAATGAGATACTATTGCATTTTTCCAAGGAAATTTTTTCCTGACAATATTTCAAAAATGCCTATGAGATTTAAAAACCTCTACCAAAGTTTCCAGATGTCTTTGAAAAGAAGATATGAAACTTAAAGATTACTAAGGAACTTTTAAAATGATAGCTGCTTTTCTGTGTATCAAGTTAAAGATTTTTCACTGACTATCCTTAAAACTTCCAAGATATTGTCTACCTGCCTCAGCTTCTGTGGGTGTGGCAAAGAAGAGTTGGGGGTTTTAACCACTGGCTCAGCTTCCCTGTTTATTAAGGTTTGCATCACTTATTAGGTCAGCATCACTCTATAATTTTACTATGAAGTCAACATATATTCTTACCTACAGAGAACCCACCTCCTGACATTAGTGAAAGAATTTAACTGTTATCTTCTGTACATTGAAAACAGACAGAGAGCTTTGACAGACATCTTAGCTTTGAACAGATTCAAACATCATGCACATTCACATTTAAGTTCTGTGATTCTCCCTTTAAAATGAATACAGCTATTTCCTGATATTTAATTCTCCTCAGTCATAAATATTTTGAGTCTGTCTGATCATAAACTTTAAAAAGGACAAAATCACGTCAAAATTTCAATTTTTAGTTACTGAAATAACAGCACAATTTTTTAGAGGTATTGTTGTTTTATATCTTCATGTTCCCAGCTGATACACAAGACTAGATAACCATTTTGTCTTGCCTTCCTTTTGCTCGTAGAGAAAAGATGTACAATAAAAATGTTACACTACCTTTGCATTACAGCACTTACCTGAAGTCTGAATCACATGTGCACAAAGACATGGCAGTGTCTATATAGACACACGCACACACATATATATATGACTATTTACATGCCAGTTCTAAGTATTTCCTCTATGCCATTTCATAGTCTGGGCAGATACACACACACACACAAAATTAGGTTTTTTCATAACTTCATAAAGCCATTAAGTTCAATATTCAATCACATAAACATTTTCAAAGTCTGGTCAGTCAAATTCTTTACAATTTATGTCAAATTCATTAAATTGTTACAGCTGGAAAAATAAACAAAAAGTAAAGGAAAAATAAAATAAAAACCTTGTAATATTTTGTTTTCATCTTTGAGAGAAGAGATATTGTTCTTTTCTTCTGAAACAGACATTTAATTTAGAAGTATTTTTATGAAAAGGGATTGAAGACTCCAAAAAAACAATAAAAGTAATTCCATGTCAGATAAAAGAAACACTATCTGACACACCGTGCTAGAACAAGACTCTGTTAACCATTTTGCTATTCTGTGTGAAAATTTAGTTTCATCAAAAAGCTGTTTTTCAGACACAGATATTGAAGTGGGCAGCAGCCTACTTCAGTTCCCAAATTAAAGAAGCTGAACTTCCCCATGGCATTCTCCTTTAAGCTTATTTTGTCTACCATTCCAGTACAGTCTGCTTCCTGATGACCCAGAATGACAGAAGCATCTGCAGGAGAAGGAAAGACGTAAGTCTGGCTACTGCCGTGCACCCACATCCTGGCAGGATGCAGCAACTCATGTTTCAGGCCAATGGTGTCCATTTTCATTTCAACTGTTCCATGTATCTTCCAGTGGAGAAAAACAGCAGGACTTAACGGGGATTTTATTTATTTTGGTAATTTTCTACATTGGATTAACAATTTTGTTTACAACCTTTATGTTTTCAAGTATGCAATTTGCCACCAAATTTTTCATATCTGGTTATGAGTCTGAATATTCCCTAAGTTATGATAGTCATTATTTATGCTTTTTTAATGAAATACTTGGTTTGTCATGCACTAGGATAGATTTTGAGAACAATTTGAAAACTCAACATGTTGACTTTATAATTAATTGTCCAAATTTTCCCCCTGTCCTAAGTAATATCTCAGACTGGGAAAAAATTAGTAAAGAATTTTAATTTTAGTCTTTCCCCATCTTCTTACAAAAATATGTAGTTACTTTGCACTACAAACTTATTACAAATAAAAGAAAGGCCAGTTTCTTGAGATCATTGAGATATTACTTTTCCAATATTTTAGCATTTAGTATGTACTTTACATTTAATTTGCATATGAAAGATTATTAAATATACAGGGAAACAATGGATTAATGTCTGTCAATCCATATTTTGTGGAAAAGATTTATTTCACTTTTGAATTTTTTTTTGCAAGAAAACTGTGACTGTTCAGCATAGACTAAAGCTTAAGCTGTTCCACCAAATTACTAGTCTCTGCATTATGGAATTATAAATCAATTAACATAATAAAAACAATTTATAGATCTGAAATAAAATGTCAATTTCATGACTAATGGTTGAATCGTAATTCAGACACCATGAAGCTGGTAGTGAATCTGTGACTTTGATAGACGCTTTCCCAACCTGTATTTCAAGAAAGCTTCAAAAGAACTTAAACAGTTCCATAAAACTGGATGACACTTCATGGTGATGGTCATTTATTTACTCTCAAAAAAATATCCATTGCAATTTTTGCTAAATGTTGTTAGAATATATGACACACTCCTAAATCTTGTTAAATATAAAGCAAAATTCTGAACAATACTTCTCAGACATCTCACATTGCCCCTGAAGTCCCAAATACTGTTTCTGACACCTGTGCTTCTGGCAGATAAAATCACAATATTAAAATTATTACAGTATTGTAGAACTGATTCAATTTAAAATACTGACATATTGGTAGAGTATTTCTTCCCTATTTTATTCCTCTTTATTTTCTCTTTGGGGTACACAACTTCAGAGTACAAATGTCCCTCAATTACTTTCTCTCCTTTTTTATTTGCTTTTCTTCAACCAAAGGTATGTAAGACTTCCACTTTTGTATTATATCCACACTTAATTTTATTCAATTTCACCAGGAAAAAAAACTCCCAGACACCTTCAAGAAGTTAACAAGCAAAGAGCTGTTAATTATTCAACACAATTATGAAGTGCATAGGACTATATACTGAAGGTTTTCTTTATTTTAACTATTATTATCAAGGATTTTCTTTGGTACAGAAAGGGTCCTTCCCACTTGCAAGAATGATAAACTGAAATGCCTAAATATGTATATACAATGAAATAACATTTTCAAGTGTTCAAACTGAAGTATTTTTGAAAATTTCATTCTTCAAAGGTGTCCTGGAGGATAGCTCAAAGAACATACAGAATTGCTATCTACTTACTTAAACCCATTCATTTTACAGAACTACACCTCTGAATTTTATATCTAAAACTTGGATTCTTTGATTAACTTTGTCTAAAATAAACCTAATGTTTTTTATTAATATGTTAGGAATACTTCAGAATTTCTTTTCATCTATGTTTATTATCCTGCTACATTAAAGATCGACACATTACTAAGAGATGATCACAATAATTGTTTTATAGAAATGGAAAAAGAGAAGTTCCAGGGTAATACCATGTATCTGTTCGTAAACTGCTACATAAGGTAGAAAATTATCATATTAACAAACCATGTGGATGCAGGTCTTTGATAGGAATCTGCTACTCTATGGCCTTACATTAAATCACTGAACCTATCATGATTTACAAATTCTGTTTACACCCAGAAATGGTGTCATCTCTACTTTAAAAATAATTTAATCAACCTGGCATAATGCCACATGTGGATGTTAGTATATTATTTTTCAAGTGACTTTTATGACAATGTAACCTCTTCCAAACCATAATAAGATTCTGCAGAGGTTTTTTTGTATTAGTTTTACAGAACTGGTTTAATTAACACTGTCAGTTTAAATAATGCACTTTTGTCTGTAAATCAGTCCCCAGCTTTTATGTTCATAAAGAGAGGATAGCAATACTTATTCACTTCTCAGATCCTTGAATGTAATATGTTATTGAAATACAAAACATTTTACTTGTTAGTGCTAATGCACAGGCTACAAGAAAGATACACCCAGAAAGAATTCAACCTATTTTACTATTAAAGTCAAAGAAGGCAATCAATCCAAAGAAAGGTTGTCCTTAGAGACACTTTCAATCAAAATTTCACTGGAGGTAAAAGAAGGAGTCCTGTCTGTTACCTGAATGCGAATGAGTCTGGATGTAGACTAGACCCAAGAAGAAAGATTGGCATTGGATGGAATAAGGCACAAACAATGTCTTGGAAGATTTTCCCTGTCTTTGTATAGTGACCCAGAAATTATCCATAGTCTAAGAACTTTTTTTAATTATTATTTTTGTTGGTTTTTTTTTAAAAAAACAGCAGAAAAAATTAACTCATGCTACATTGGAAAGGGAGCTCTCCCACAGACATTTAGATGCAGTTTCTCCTTATGAGTGAAGAGCTTTGGGTCAAAGGTAAAGGACAGACAGTGAATGCAGCAGCATGCTGGTGGAGATTCAGCATTCTTCCCCAGCCAGCATTTCGGAATTCTTGAACACCTGAGCAAAGCTCAGTTTTGCTGCTCCATTTGTATTGATTTTCAGCTTTTTTCTTCTTTTCACTGTACTGACTCCCACCCAACACTCCAATCTAAAAAAACAAAACAAAACAAAAATGCAACCCAACTACTTCATCAGTAGATTATATGCACTAGAATTAGTGTATTTTAGAGAATTACACTTAATTACTCTGAGGTGATACCTTACCTGTACAGTTCAGCATGCAAAAAGTTTACTGCTTTGTAATCTGTCTTCGAAATACCTCCCCTTTAGGAAGTAATGTTCTGGGTCACATTCAGACGGACCCTAATAACCTTAAGGGAGAATTGTTTTATTTCTGTCATCAATTTTCTCAGCATATACACTAGAAAGATTTAAACCTAGAGCTAGGTGTATATTTGAGGCCCAAGTACCAACTGTGGTAGCATTTCAGAGTTGCTGTATGACCCTTGGCAAGTCATATAATGTCTGTGCCCCTGGTCCCCAACTGCAAAATGGAAATAACTCCTCTTACGTTCTGTTGTTGTCTATGAGGATGAAAAAGTTAAAAACATTCCTGCAAGTCAAAAAAAAATGTATGTAAAAGAAAAGGAGCTTGCTTGAGCCACCTTCTTAATTTATTTTGGGTGGTGTGCACCCCTGAAGTTATTTTGGCATTTACAGAGTTATTCCTGATTTACCATACCTTAAGCAAGTCAGAGTCATGCTCACTGAACATGTGTTGACATAATGTACATGCTACAAGAAAGCAACACTTGCAAAGCTCAGGCTTACCAGTATGCAAAGATATGCACATTTCACACAGTGAGAAAATTGTACAAGAAAGAATGAAGTCTGATGATTTAACATCAGTGCAAATTAAATTAATTCCTGGGGAATAAATTTTGGATCAAGATCAAATAAATCCCTTTAGATGGAAAGCTTGAAATAGGGCTTTGTTGAACATCAGCTTCTCTCTGTGTTGATTAAGCTCATTGGCTATGAGCAAGAAGGTTGCCCAGCGAGCTCTTTTTTTTCCTTTTTTTTTTCAAGCATGTCTTGTTTGAAAGGGATAATTGTGCCCAGCAGATCTTGTTTCTAACGCTTCTTATATATAGTGAAATACAGTAATTTAACAGCTTGCTAGGGGAACAAGAATTTGTTCCAGTTCCTGATTTAAATGTTTATGCTAATTGCTATTTATTGGCTCAGATGCAAATGATAGGTTGGCCAAAGTGAAATTTTATGACGAGCAAACTCCCCCCTTTTGTGCAAATTGAAAAAGTGAAACAAGAAGAGGATGAAATGAGCCGAAGATGGTCTTAATGGCTGCTTTTTAATGGGGAAGATAAAATTAAGACTGATTTACGTGGCCAACTCCCCTGTTTTCTCTTATCAGCTCATTTGGCAGGAAAAATGGAAAAGTAATTGTTCCTCTTTCAATGTGGGCCTCAAACCATTATTTATTGGCTGAAATTAATCGCTGTTTATCCTTCATTCACGTGGAAACCGCTCTATCAGCATTATGAACCCCAGCAACTCGACTAGTCCCTTGCAATTTAGCCAACAGCAAGCACAGATCCTGATGAGCCGTGCCTTAATTTTCTGGGCTGTGGGAGTTAATGAAGACTCCTTTCTTAGGTGGACATATTTGTATTTCTACAACATTAATAACAAAGGCCTACACTTTCTTTTCTGCAGCATGTAAACTTTTTTTTTAGTAGAGAAAAAAAAAAGACTATTCATAAAGTGGGACAGGGATGAAAGAGAAGACAGAGAGAAGACTGACACTTCCTTGTATAGAGGAGCTCCTTGAGAACTGTATAATGTGATAGGCAACCCTTTGATCCTTTTAAGAAGGCCCCTGTTATGGAGTCTGTAGTGCAATTTCAATGCTTTGCTGCTGAACAATGTTTTTATTTATTCTCTCCTCCTTATTTTTTATCTAAGTTGTATTCACCTTCCAGCCTCGTAAGTTCACTGTACCGGCTGCCCATGCATTTAATGCTAAAAGGGAACTATGCAGCTGGGACAGCTACAGCTGCATCTTATCTAATTTTACCCAAGGGGGCAAACTAGTGCTGGCATCATGGACTTCAGGCAGAAGTCCTTCTCTGCTTCTTTTTTTGAGATGGTGCAAAGCATCACAGACTTTCCACATAGCCAGGAGGAGAGTCGAATATTTGCTTTTCCTTTCCTTTGTTTGTTTTGTTTTGTTTTGTTTTTTTTCCTCTTGTCTTTCCTTTGCTTTTTTCCCAGCACCAGAATGCCCTTGGACATGAGATGGTTGATTTCAGTAGCAATAGCAGTAGCAGCTGCTGCTTTGAAAATATCAGCAACAAGCAAATACAGTTTACATTTTAATAGAATGAAAAGTGGATTATTAAGCAGACACCTTAACAACTGTCGTGCTGGTTCATGCCTAAGGTGTGTCTAGTCCCAGTGCTGTGTCTGTGACTGTGACCAGCGGAGAGGATAAATAAGAAGGTGCAAAGTGATCTTGCTTGCTGCCTTTGACCAAGGGCTAACTTGATTTCTAATTGTTCAAGACAGGCTGAAACCCTGAAGCATGGGCATTAAAAGATCTAAGACCAACAGAAGCAGCAAGGAATGAGAAATATGCTTCTCATAAACATTGCTTCTGAGCACCACTGTTCAGGAGCATACATGCTTTTAAATATACTGGTGTTCAAAAACTATCCTAATCTTCCTTCCATGGGACCTAAGAACCTAAGAAAGAAGTAAAAATGAGCACATTTTAGATAAAGCAATGTGTGCTGCAGTTTAGGCTGTAGCAATCTGTTACATAATGAGATATATTCATGTTGTCTTTCTTCATTAATGTTATGAGGGAGATCACTGGATATACTCTCTTGTATTTGCCATGGGCCTGATCTAAAATAACACTGAGAGTCAATAGACATTTTTCCACTGACATACAGGTGTTTTGGATCGGGTCCAAGATCTGTACCAAGATCTACCATTTTAGAAAGGGCAGAGGTACAGAATTTGTCTCAGATTTGTAAACCCACTAACAAATTTCCAGATGTGACTTATGTTCTATTCATTTCTTAGAGAGAGGACAGGAATCTGCTACCTATGTGTGAGTCTGATATTGATATTAAAAACAATAAAAATGTTTTATTTAACAAGTGAATTAATTTACAGATGAACATTTATGCCTTCATCATTATAAGGCTAGAAACTTTAAGGGAATACAATCCTAACTTTCCAGTGATAAAAAAGAAAATAGAAATATTTTAAAATTATGATTGTATATAACAGGCAAGGAAGGAGTTCCTATACATTTGGATGGGATCCAGCTGAAAATACCTGTGCACGTAAAGCTGCATAACCCCAGACAGGCTGAGAATATTGATTCTGCAACAGATTCAACAATACAGCAAAGGCAAAGTGTTTGTGAAAACTCTGAGGTGGAAGGGAAATAGTGTTTATGTAGTGTTTATGTTAATAAGTCTACATCACACCTGCTAAGCCTGGTAATTCCTCCTCCTAGGGGCCAGCTATCCTCTTGGCCTGAGCTATTTGCTCAGGACCCGATTGTCCTGGTTCAACCTTCATCCTTCTGACTGGGAATGCATCCTTCGTGTGATGTGTGGTAGTACAAAGCTATTCTCCACTGGTGACCCCTTGGCACATGGACAGCACCAATCTAGTTGGTGATGAGAAATGAAAAAGGAGATAGATTGAGAGCCCTCATTTCTTCTCCAGAGGTAAACTGCAAAATGTGGCTGCTATTCACACAAATGCTTGGTGTGTGGTTGTTTATTACATAATAATGTATAATAGTCAGCCAGAAAAGATGGGTGACAAAGAAATACACATTGCTTCTCACTCACCATTTTCAAAGAGACCACATTCTAGCTGACTTTTGCATCATTATATCCATGGAGAGAAGACACAGGACCAGCTCCCCTACGTTTTCTATTGTTGCTCTGGGAAAGACGTGTCTCTATACTGTTCCCCCTGATTAACTGCCCAAACATAGAAGGAACCAAATGGAAAGAAAGCATAGAAATGTGTAGACTTATTCTTCATTACTGCCAGCTTGATGTTCATATTCACATATATCAAGAAAAGAAAATAACCGTTCACAAATGCAACTTCGGAAACACTCTTTTCGGGTACTGTGCTCTCACTGCTACAATTGAGAAGGCTTTTGCATTTGGTTGCTTATCTAAACTATGGCTTTGATCCTGCTTCCACATAATTCAGTGGGAGCTTTGCCATTAACTTTACTGTGGCTGTGTGTATTGGAGCACACCCTTTTTTTTCTGATTAAAGACAAGTCTGAGTCCTGGAGCTAAATTCTGATTCTGCTTTGGTCCAAATGGCTGAAATTGATTGCCAAAATAGGACACACAATCCTGCTCATAAAAGCTCCATCAAAAATCTGAATTTCAAAGACATTGACGATGCAGTAAAAGTCAATATATACAATGTGTGTGCTGAGCCCATGCTTTCTGCCTCAAGTACAAGTTTTCATGTCTTATTTCACCTGTAAATTGAGCCCAAACTGCTGAGTAATCTTATAAAGGTGTTTCTATACCTAGAACCTAGCTCAACTTTTTGAAGCTAAGGACTATTTCCAAGTCAGAAGATTATCCTACCTCAAAGCTGAGCATTTCCAGAGGCAGATTCAATCCTACTTATTGCATCCCAGTTGTCTTTATTAAAGAAGAGTAAGTCTATTTTTTGGGTTTTTTTAGAAATACTGCTTGTTTGTTTTGTGCTGTCAGGGAGTTTCACATGCATGGAGAATTTCAATGAAAAGGAAAGGCTGATCGTTCTCTATCCAATGGACCTAAGACTAGTTGTCAGTGACAATGTGAGTTCTTATGTGCTGATAATCATTCTTTTCATTGCAGTAGTATGCTTTTCTACTCTGTTGTCCGAAGTACGGTGGCTTTAAGATAAAAGACATGTCAAAAAAAAGATCTGTTTAACTTGACTTTGCCTTTACCAGCTTTTCAGCCATGTCATTAAATTAAACAAAGTTGAAGTTAGCTGAGGACTCACGATTTTTTCAGTGGTAAAAAGATTTTTTTATATTGTTTTTATGATTAAAATGTTAAAGTGATGTAAAATTGTTTCTATCCATTTAAGATTATTCTCATTAGTTTTCGTAATTGTTAGAGTCCACTTAAGAAATTTATGGGTGGGTCTTTAATGCAGCTTTAATCCTCTTTGACCTTGCTGCCCATAGTGTTTTCCACCTAAATCTCGTAATTGATACTGAAAACACTCAGATGTCACAGCTCTTGGGAGATACAAGAGTCTTCAAGGGATCTGAAATTGTGATCTTTTTTTGTTTTGTTTCTACTCTATAGGTGTGATAAGTATTTAGGGAATATATCCTGATTATATAAAATCCTGTGTAGAAGAGCTCACACCAAATATATTCAACAGAAAAAGGTTTTTCTAGGACAATGCAAGGTATTCATATGGAAAGCTAACTTGGGAAAGTAAAGCATTGCTGGGCATCCAGTGGCTGCCTCTTATTGATGCTTTGGACAGCAGCTCTGCTATAGATTGCTGGAATTTGCATATAAAGAGAAAGTACCTGTGCATGTAACTTATTCATATCTGTTTAGTTGGAAGTGTTTGTACAATTTGGGAGGTAGTTTCATTCTCTGAAGGGGGGTGTAAAATAAGCACATTCAGAGAAGTATACCATAGCCTAGCTCCAGAGCAACCAAGCAGAGCTTAAAATGAATGACTGTAACCTCCCAACAGATCCTCTGACATTTGTGTACTTCTGATACAGGAAATTCCCCAGGCTTTGTTTTACCCTGGCAGTAGATCCAAGTCCCAGTTAGCATTTCTGGCTCCTTTAGGAATCTGGGGATAGATCCCCTCTTGCCTCACACCTTGTACTATCATTCAACCTACATAAAATGAGTGCAAAATACTGCAGGGTCCATTTTGACATTTACTTCAGTGTAGATGTATCAGTCTATACCACTAGAGATGGTGGCCCTACATTCTGATTTGGCAGCTTTATAATCTCACTTTGCACTGGAGAAATAGATGGACAGTACACGGTAATGGGAAAAAATAGTACTTCAGATGTATTTGATGGTGAAATCATTTCATTTCAGTTCCCTACTCCTGAAAGCAAGTGTAATAACAATTTCCCTCACAGGAGTGTTGGGAAAGCCTTGCCTTTCAGCTCAACTGCTAAATCATTTGAGAATAACAAACTGTCTTGTCTTTGCTAGGATTTTGTCAACTGTTTATCCCAAGCTAATGAACTCAAGCTGAACTCTTCTTCTTCTGTTAACATGGCAAGGGCCTTAGGGAGAAAGGCAACCAATTAAACTTTCACATATTTCTGCCATCCTGGTTTCTGAAGGTAAAGCTACCCTAACTGGTCTTACTGAACTATAGCCAACCTCTATGTAAGGTTTTTCTTGGCACCCTTTGTCTAAGACAGAGCATACTGCAGAGCATACTCTCTCCCTTGCAATGGGAAGGTTTAATGCTACTGCAGAGAACTGCCTGCTCTCAGTACACCCTTGCCCATCCTTGTCCTCTCTGAGATGGTGCAGGGACTGGCAACAACCAGCTGTTTTGATGGACCTCCCCTGTGGCTTTCTCCTCCCAGGGAGGCAGAAACCTGGTGTCCAGCTAGCAGGATAGTGTGTCTTTAACAAATGAAACTTAAATTGCAGCTTCACATGTCTGCTAATGTAGAAATGAAAATGAAGGTCTGAAGGTTCCAAGTAATTCATATTTCTACATGAGGTCAAACCAGACTTGTAGATGGAGCCATCCATCTGTATCTTCAGTATGAGCTGGACATCTGGGTGCAGATTCATACAGTACAGCCAAGGCTATATTGTGTCTGGAGATGAGGGAAGGAAGAAGTCGAAAAATGTGTTACTGGTTTGAGGAATTTCTTTTGCTGTGAGGTCCTGAGAAGTTCCAGGAAGAGATATCCATGCATTTTGTCTGATTTCTTGTGAATAGGCATCTGAGAAAGGCTTTTGGTATGTGTCTTGCATTCTGTGGTATCGTTATGAGAGGACTACACTGCAGCTGGCATTTACCGAAAACTGGACAAAGCTGTGGGGTGACTGTCCTCCTACACCACCTCTATCTGGACCCAGGAGTGGGAGTATTTCTGACCCACATATGTGCACTGTACATATGTACACTGTACAACTCTGACTTTTTCAGGTCCTATCTCAGAGTGGAGCCCAGCCTCCAGGCTAGCAGACACAGTCAAGAGCTATCTTACCATGCTGCTACACAACACTATACTGCTCCAATATGCTCCTGTTTCTGGTCTTGTCTTCTTCAGAGCTGGCTGAAAAAAAATGTTTCAGCCTTTTTTCCACACATCTACATCCTTTGTAACCAAAAGAACACCAAGAGCTGTAGCAGATATTGTCATCTGGGCCACAGTGTTCTGTGGAGATATATTTGATTTAAGGGCATTTAACTTAGAACTCTTCTGAAGCATACACACATTCTCCTACTGCTTTGGAAACAGAACAGGAGGCAGGACACAAACAGGAATGATAACATCAGTCATACTGAAAACTGTACTGTTAGGTAAAAGCAATAAAAACTCTGCCAAAAAATTTATTCAGTTTCTTCTGAATCAAACTAATGGCTCCACATCCTAGCTACATATTTGAAAAAAATCTTCATTTGCTTTGAACTAGCTTCCTGATATCTTCATATATTGTCATTTTTTTCTGTTACAATGTGGAACACTGGTAACAGAACTCTCAGCACTTGCCCAGTAAAGCCCATGAGCCCGTGGATCTCTCTTGTAGCTCCCTCAGTAACCTTCCTTCCAGTCTGAGGACCCCTGCTTTGTTCAGTTATTCCTATTACAAAATGCACAATATGCTTTGTCCAGTCTTGATTCCATTCTTTATACATTTTTGAGCTCTGTGAGTCAACTTCTCAAGACAGTGGGACTAGAAATTCATACAATACACAGGATGAATGAACAACAGGGTTTCAGACCAGTAACATTAATTGCATCTCTTAAAGCTCAAAGATTATCAGCTCCCAAAAAACCTATTTTTATTGCTGCTCCTTTTTTTTTCCTCTGACAATGATGCTTTTCTATCTCATGTGGATTTCCTGGATCCAGGGGAACCTCTTGACAGCCTACAGTTTTCATCATTAAGACTTATATATGAAAAATAAAAATCACAACCAAAATGATGGTGGGCAGACTGTCCAGCCTATCTCTTCATCTTGACACTGTTATATATTCTGGCAAATTAAAGTTTTCAATGAATAAATTTACTATTTTAAAATTGCATAAAATACATTTAGTCACATAGAAAAAAATCTTAGACATTCTATCAAAAATTTGATTCTATTTCATTATTTTTTCATGGTACATACTCTGATGTGCTCACAGACACTGGAAGATTCACACTGAGATTATGAAACAGCTGATTTCTGTTGAAGGCTAGAAAGGGATAGGATCTAAAAAGTCTCAGTTTAGATTCACATGTTCTTTGCATTCAGCATTTGATTCAGATGTGCCACTTCAGCCAGGGGCAATTTCTCTAGTGAGGAAATTCCACTAAGTTGGGTGAAGAAATAGACATTATCTTTTTAATCAGCACTCTGGCTTTAAGTTCTTCTAAAATTTCTAAAATGCAAGTTGGTGATAAACTCTCAGTGGCTATTTAAATTGGGTCTACCTAAGTCAAACTAAGGATGTTTGGGATTTAGAGGGGAAAGAACAACAACAAAAAAACCCCAACAACCACACAAAAAATACCTAAAAAACCCCAAACACCAAAAACCCAAAACAGCCCGAAAAGACTATGAGGATTACCTTTTTTTGATTTTTGGCTTTCACTTCTTACTCTGACATATACATGTATTTATAAAACTTTCAGTATGTACTGTAGATATGTAGGCTTAAAATAAAAACACATAAGCAGTGCTTACATACTTCAAGTGAAATGTGGGGGGCTGTGAGACAATTCACACTTGTGTTTGTGTATGAGTACTTTGGTGAGAGTTTACAAATAGATTTTTTGTAAGTTGTCTTCTTCTTAAGCAAAGCAAGTGCTATCCTTTTATGAGTTTCCTCCCTGGTGCATCTGATGAGAGAACCTTGGTCATTGTGCTCTAACTGGAAAATCTGAGCTGCAGCAAGTACATGACTTTGATGGTAACATGCATGGTCATAACTGCTCATGAAGAAGGTCTCCATGACAGAAAGACACATGACAGTCAGCAGAAAGATAATTGAATTCACTAGGACTTGGGAAAACATTTCCGCTCGACAGAATCTCCAGAAACTGAGGAATTGTCCTTAAATACGCATTGAGCACAGATGAAATCAAGAAATATTTTTGTTCTGAAGAGACTGATAGCTTAAGTAATATGACGCCTGTATGTTTAGAGAGCCTGTCTGAAGAAGTGCCACACCCATCACTGTAACATGGTATTAAGAGAGAGCCAATCAATGGATTTTGAAGACAAGAACTTGCACTGACATGCTCATTTATGTCACCCTTGTGCACTGAAGCCAACGTGTGAAAAATGAGCCATGAATACAAACACTGTCAGTAGACACTTAGACTGGATTCATGGTGCCCAACAGACATTGTCTTGAAAGGTGATTCAAGTAAACATGCTTGGTTACTTTAGGAGGCTCTTATGTCTGTTTCCATAAGTGTGGTGCAGAGGAATAAAGAAGTAGAAAGGTAAATATCTGTGTCAACCAAATTAATAGCCAGAAATTAGACCTGCACCACTATATAGCCAATATGCCAAATAATTGAAGGTCAGCTTGAATCTAGTCATCAAATAGAGAAAAACCTTTCTTGTACTGCCAGGGAAGACAACAGATTTTGGCTAGATTTCTATAAGCCAAAACCATTTCTCAACTTTCTTTTCTCCCATCAAACACACAATTACAAGTGCAGATGTCCTGAAGTAGACATGCTAAATTTAGTTCAAGTGTGAAATACTGATATATTTGAATATTGTTGCAGTTCATATTTCAAAGCCAGTCATGAACAAGGTAAGATATAGATACCGTAAATATTTGTCAATTGCCACATTCTAGTGTCAGCAAGTGACAGACAATATCGTCCTTCACTTGTCCAATTTCTATAATGTAATATACAATATACAACTCATGTTGGAGTTCTGGCATTGATACATCTCACACATGAAGTATTTTAGAAAACCCAGTCATATGCTCCACTGAAGTAAAAACACTGCAATATGCTCCACTGAAGTCAAAACAGCTAGACATGGACCTTACTTCAAGTAAATATTTACGTGTTTTCCACAATATATACCTTCTCGTGACAGCAAAGGAGTTTAAGGCTCCATTGACTTTAGTGATACACAGCAGTGTTAGTTTTCCAATACTGCAATACAAATATCCTTTTGACATGAACAGGAAACACCTCCGAGGTTGTCTGCACTCATTCAGTCCCATTTTGGTCAAAGTTAACAATGAAGAGGTCATTGTAACAATGTGGTGGTTTTGCAATGTAGTTATTTGCCTTCTAGATACAGGCCAGAATTCATAAACTCACTTCATATAGTTAGAGTAGAAACTCTCTCACAATAGAGACAGGTCAGATTTGAGCAAGTTTTAGATAAGTAAAAGTTTTTCAGCCCAATAACACTTCACAGAGCTGTCAAATTGAAACTCTTTTTGAAGAAAATATTTTTTTTTTGTTCCCTAAATGTCAATTTAGCCTACTGAGGAAGAGATTTATAAGTCATTGTTAATTACTGTATCCTCCTTTATTTTGTATTAATGCTTTTTAAAATTATTATTGATTGATTGATTTAATAATGCTATTCTGCCTTCACTATTTTTTACTACATTGATTAACCTTCAGGTGATACAATGCAAAGGGACTTACAAAAGATTAGTCTGGTCTATAGGAACTAGTGCATTTTCTGATATTTTTTTTTTCTTCTTGCTGGTTCATTTGTATATGAAATGACACTCCCAAAATCCTGAGATTTTTCTAAAACTTTACCATTCTTGCCATAAGCAAGAAAGGCACAATGTTTGGAAGTTTTTATTCCAGAGACTCTGTTGACAACATTAATTCTTTGTGAGTGGTCCCTGCTGATTTAGGACTTTTGCTGGCAATCTTTCACTTAAATATGTTCACAAAATGAGCATAATGGCATAGCATTGCTACTGGTTTGCTTTCAGAAAAGTTGTGAAATACAGTTCTTGCTTCGGACCTCAGCTAAAGATAAACATTATTTATTTTATATTTATTCATAAAATCTATATTCTTAGCAATATTTATAGTAAAAGAAGATACTTTTCAGAGAGGCTTTTATCATACCAATATTTCCAATGAACAAAGCATTGAGAATGTTGGCCTCTGTCCTCCAAATCCCCCTGCTGTTAATACAAACAATCCTATGGAAGCCAACTTTATATGGCACTCCTTGGTGGATCACAGATGTCCTGTAGTTTTTGGAAAGCATACCTGTCTTGAGTTTCACCAACATGATCATTTCTCTCAGGGAAGATACTTCCTATAGAGGTGACTTCAAAATTCCATTTAAAATTTGTCTTCCTTCTCTCTCTTGTATCTCTTATGCTTTTCAGGGACAACAACAAACAAGATTATTTGCTTAGTCTTCACAATCCCCATGGTTTATAACAAGCCATGACGGATCTGCATTTCTCAGGGTTTTATTTTCTTTCTAAAATATCTGTTTTATCTGGGACTTAGAGTCAACTAAAGCATTTACATTTTAATAATGCAGAGAAGTAAATTCAGCTGTCTCTAGGCTTAGGCTACTGATGTTGGAGTATTGCCTTTGGCAGCAATATGTTTCTCCTCTGCACCCCGCTCCCAACCTGCTCACAGCCATTTTGTCATGCTGGTGTGACATGCTGGGGGACTACAAGGTAAGTGGAATTCAGGAACCCAGAAAAAACAAATGGTTTTCTAAAAATCATAAAAGTTTCCCAACCCAGTTCACAGTGGTTTCGAGATTTATTATTAATATTATTTAAAACAGGAATGAACCAGTTCCCTTAAAAGTACAAAATAATGGAATAGTTCAGAGGACTTATTACTGTTGCACTTGTACCATGTTTTATAAGCAATGAGTGCCAAAATACAGCATAACTGGGCCACAGCAATTTCTTGACAAGCCCAAGTTTTCAGGTTATTATTAAATGTTATTATTTTAAGCTTGCTGTGGGCAAAAGGCGCCAGGGTAAATTAAGTACAACAATCTCCTAGACCTGTTCCTAAGTTGTTTTCTTCTACTTCCATAAGACTTGTAGATGCTCAGAATAAGGTCCCATCCAGCAAATCAGCCTACACTCTGCATCTGCCAAATATGTGGAAATGCGTGTTAGATTTTGTTTGACATCTCTATTTCAGCATGACAGATGCTAAAAGTCATCCACCCTCCCTCAAAATAAAAATGAAAAAAAAGCAGGAAAAAAACCTTAATATTGGTTAAAATGTCAGTTGAATTAAATGAGAGTGGTGTGATTTCTACTCATAAGGGGAGAAAAAAAGCACAGCAGGTATGCTAGAGGTGCAAAAAAATATTGAGTTTCACACATAGCATGTAAGAGTTGACAAGTCTGCTGGCAGCTGCCTGGTCACGGGGGGTTGCTGGGATCACAGGAAAATACAGACAGTGCCGTGGTACTGAGAAATGGGAGAGAAACAGAGACAGGGCAGGGCAATAGATATATCTCTTGGCTTGTTAAAGCCCAAATTGCTTTGGGCTCAACTCTGGGCTCACAGAATTGGGAAAGACCAAAACTCAATTACCAAGAGAGTTAAAACACAATGAGAAACCCTCTTTTCCATAGGCAGTACCTTGTAAGACTTAATATCAGATTTAACAAGCCATAAGTAATATAGATGGAGGGAGAAGTGGAATGTAATCAGTGAAGAAGACTGGGCTGAAATAAATGCTCAAACAGCACTTAAAATGAGGTGCCCTTGAAGGCTGTGGGACAGAAATGGTGTTAAGAAGGAAAGGGGAAAAATCTGGCCCTTGAGCAGTGGGAGTCTGAACAGCAGGTTGGGAGGCAGAAGCCAGAAGGAAGCAAAGGTAAAGCCATTAAAGATTTCATCTGCTCAGGCATCACCGCCTGTGAAAAATGGTGCAGGCATCTCTGTTGTGGAGAGCTGCCTTTCTTCTCCTGGGCTGGGAAAAGCAGCAATCCCTCAGCCTCCCTCCTGTTTGCCTCTTTCATAAAATCTGTTTCCCATCACTTCCCTTATTTTGCTAATATCTGACAGACAGCATCTACCTCTTCCCTTCCTTCTGCTGACATAACTTATTAAAAGTAGAGATAGACATATATTTTAGGTGTATTTGTGCACGTGGTCATGGAAATTGCATGTATCTGCATGCACAGACTAGCATTTTAGTTTAAAAGTAGTTTTCCTTTACCATAGAGCTTTCCCATGAAGACTGATGTGAAAATTTCTTCTCAGTCTATTATCTAGCCCTGTGCTAAACTCTGATTGATCACCTGGCCCTTCCCTACAACCAAATAATGGCTTCATTGTAGTGAATCTGTATGCAGCATAATGGCTAAACATACTGGGTGCTGCTGAGACAAAACCCAAATATTAATAAAATTTAAAATGCATTATCTCTGTTTTGTTAGTATTAGTATAAACCTTGAGCAAGAAAGCCAAAAGACGAAGTCCAAAAATAATCAGAAAATTTTCTTTACTGATAATTTTTTTTGTCTTTGCTGATAATTTCCTAGAGCTGCTAGATGGAGAAATGGGTTGCTTGTTTAATTTTTACACAGAAAATAACTTATATTTCAATGAAAAAAAAAGAAAGCAGAAATATTTAAACCAGAAACAGAAATACATTTTCGTATTTTAATGCTGAAATAACTTGTTAAGCTATATTATCATTAATTTCCTGATGATGAAAGAAAATGTACTAGGGTTTGAATTATGATGTCTTTAAATATCATTTAAAAATATTTTTTTAAGTTTAACTGAAATTCCATTTTCTCTGCAAGACAGCTTTAATAGAAAATAATCGGACCATAACATCTTAAACTATCTCAAGTTTTTAAACATTCACAAGTGTTTGGTATAATAACTCATGATCATGGCCTACCTATCCTTTCAAATTCAAAACTAAAGGACAATTAGAAGCTTTACTGGTCAATCATTAAACTCCAGTTTCCCCAGACTCTACCAGTATCTCACTCTTTTTTTTTTT